>JAUIMM010001595.1:0-297520 GCA_031769625.1 Taudactylus pleione | reverse complement strand
CCTCTACACATCACCCTGTACCCCCCCACTGCTCCCCCATCCTCTACACATCACCCTGTACCCCCCCACTGCTCCCCCACCCTCTACACATCACCCTGTACCCCCCACTGCTCCCCCATCCTCTACACATCACCCTGTACCCCCCACTGCTCCCCCACCCTCTACACATCACCCTGTACCCCCCCCACTGCTCCCCTACCCTCTACACATCACCCTGTACCCCCCACACTGCTCCCCCATCCTCTACACATCACCCTGTACCCCCCCACTGCTCCCCCACCCTCTACACATCACCCTGTACCCCCCACTGCTCCCCCATCCTCTACACATCACCCTGTACCCCCCCACTGCTCCCCCACCCTCTACACATCACCCTGTACCCCCCCACTGCTCCCCACCCTCTACACATCACCCTGTACCCCCCCACCCTCTACACATCACCCTGTACCCCCCCCACACTGCTCCCCCACCCTCTACACATCACCCTGTACCCCCCACCCTCTACACATCACCCTGTACCCCCCACACTGCTCCCCCATCCTCTACACATCACCCTGTACCCCCCACTGCTCCCCCACCCTCTACACATCACCCTGTACCCCCCACTGCTCCCCCACCCTCTACACATCACCCTGTACCCCCCCCACTGCTCCCCTACCCTCTACACATCACCCTGTACCCCCCCACTGCTCCCCCATCCTCTACACATCACCCTGTACCCCCCACTGCTCCCCCACCCTCTACACATCACCCTGTACCCCCCACTGCTCCCTACCCTCTACACATCACCCTCTACCCCCCACACTGCTCCCCCATCCTCTACACATCACCCTGTACCCCCCCACTGCTCCCCCACCCTCTACACATCACCCTGTACCCCCCACTGCTCCCCCATTCTCTACACATCACCCTGTACCCCCCACTGCTCCCCCACCCTCTACACATCACCCTGTACCCCCCCCACTGCTCCCCTACCCTCTACACATCACCCTGTACCCCCCACACTGCTCCCCCATCCTCTACACATCACCCTGTACCCCCCCACTGCTCCCCCACCCTCTACACATCACCCTGTACCCCCCACTGCTCCCCCATCCTCTACACATCACCCTGTACCCCCCCACTGCTCCCCCACCCTCTACACATCACCCTGTACCCCCCACTGCTCCCCCACCCTCTACACATCACCCTGTACCCCCCCACCCTCTACACATCACCCTGTACCCCCCCCACACTGCTCCCCCACCCTCTACACATCACCCTGTACCCCCCACCCTCTACACATCACCCTGTACCCCCCAACACTGCTCCCCCATCCTCTACACATCACCCTGTACCCCCCCACTGCTCCCCCACCCTCTACACATCACCCTGTACCCCCCCACTGCTCCCCCACCCTCTACACATCACCCTGTACCCCCCCACTGCTCCCCTACCCTCTACACATCACCCTGTACCCCCCACTGCTCCCCATCCTCTACACATCACCCTGTACCCCCCACTGCTCCCCCACCCTCTACACATCACCCTGTACCCCCCCACTGCTCCCCTACCCTCTACACATCACCCTGTACCCCCCACACTGCTCCCCATCCTCTACACATCACCCTGTACCCCCCCACTGCTCCCCCACCCTCTACACATCACCCTGTACCCCCCACTGCTCCCCCATCCTCTACACATCACCCTGTACCCCCCCACTGCTCCCCACCCTCTACACATCACCCTGTACCCCCCACTGCTCCCCCACCCTCTACACATCACCCTGTACCCCCCCACCCTCTACACATCACCCTGTACCCCCCCCACACTGCTCCCCCACCCTCTACACATCACCCTGTACCCCCCACCCTCTACACATCACCCTGTACCCCCCAACACTGCTCCCCCATCCTCTACACATCACCCTGTACCCCCCCACTGCTCCCCCACCCTCTACACATCACCCTGTACCCCCCCACTGCTCCCCCACCCTCTACACATCACCCTGTACCCCCCCCACTGCTCCCCCACCCTCTACACATCACCCTGTACCCCCCCCACTGCTCCCCTACCCTCTACACATCACCCTGTACCCCCCACACTGCTCCCCCATCCTCTACACATCACCCTGTACCCCCCCACTGCTCCCCCACCCTCTACACATCACCCTGTACCCCCCCACTGCTCCCCCATCCTCTACACATCACCCTGTACCCCCCACTGCTCCCCCACCCTCTACACATCACCCTGTACCCCCCCACTGCTCCCCCACCCTCTACACATCACCCTGTACCCCCCCACTGCTCCCCCATCCTCTACACATCACCCTGTACCCCCCACTGCTCCCCCACCCTCTACACATCACCCTGTACCCCCCACTGCTCCCCCACCCTCTACACATCACCCTGTACCCCCCCACTGCTCCCCACCCTCTACACATCACCCTGTACCCCCCACTGCTCCCCATCCTCTACACATCACCCTGTACCCCCCCACTGCTCCCCCACCCTCTACACATCACCCTGTACCCCCCACTGCTCCCCCACCCTCTACACATCACCCTGTACCCCCCCACCCTCTACACATCACCCTGTACCCCCCCCACACTGCTCCCCCACCCTCTACACATCACCCTGTACCCCCCCACCCTCTACACATCACCCTGTACCCCCAACACTGCTCCCCCATCCTCTACACATCACCCTGTACCCCCCAACACTGCTCCCCCATCCTCTACACATCACCCTGTACCCCCCAACACTGCTCCCCCACCCTCTACACATCACCCTGTACCCCCCCACTGCTCCCCACCCTCTACACACCCTGTACCCCCCCCACTGCTCCCCTACCCTCTACACATCACCCTGTACCCCCCCACTGCTCCCCCATCCTCTACACATCACCCTGTACCCCCCCACTGCTCCCCCACCCTCTACACATCACCCTGTACCCCCCCACTGCTCCCCCATCCTCTACACATCACCCTGTACCCCCCCACTGCTCCCCCACCCTCTACACATCACCCTGTACCCCCCCCACTGCTCCCCCACCCTCTACACATCACCCTGTACCCCCGCACTGCTCCCCCACCCTCTACACATCACCCTGTACCCCCCCCACTGCTCCCCCACCCTCTACACATCACCCTGTACCCCTGCACTGCTCCCCCACCCTCTACACATCACCCTGTACCCCCCACTGCTCCCCCACTCTCTACACATCACCCTGTACCCCCCCCACTGCTCCCCCACCCTCTACACATCACCCTGTACCCCCCACTGCTCCCCACCCTCTACACATCACCCTGTACCCCCCACTGCTCCCCCACCCTCTACACATCACCCTGTACCCCCCCACTGCTCCCCCATCCTCTACACATCACCCTGTACCCCCCACTGCTCCCCCACCCTCTACACATCACCCTGTACCCCCCACTGCTCCCCCACCCTCTACACATCACCCTGTACCCCCGCACTGCTCCCCCACCCTCTACACATCACCCTGTACCCCCCCCACTGCTCCCCCATCCTCTACACATCACCCTGTACCCCCCACTGCTCCCCCACCCTCTACACATCACCCTGTACCCCCCACTGCTCCCACCACCCTCTACACATCACCCTGTACCCCCCACTGCTCCCCCACCCTCTACACATCACCCTGTACCCCCCCACTGCTCCCCCATCCTCTACACATCACCCTGTACCCCCCACTGCTCCCCCACCCTCTACACATCACCCTGTACCCCCCACTGCTCCCCCACCCTCTACACATCACCCTGTACCCCCCACTGCTCCCCCACCCTCTACACATCACCCTGTACCCCCCACTGCTCCCCCATCCTCTACACATCACCCTGTACCCCCCCACTGCTCCCCCACCCTCTACACATCACCCTGTACCCCCCACTGCTCCCCCACCCTCTACACATCACCCTGTACCCCCCCACCCTCTACACATCACCCTGTACCCCCCCACACTGCTCCCCCACCCTCTACACATCACCCTGTACCCCCCACCCTCTACACATCACCCTGTACCCCCCAACACTGCTCCCCCATCCTCTACACATCACCCTGTACCCCCCCACTGCTCCCCCACCCTCTACACATCACCCTGTACCCCCCCACTGCTCCCCCACCCTCTACACATCACCCTGTACCCCCCCCACTGCTCCCCTACCCTCTACACATCACCCTGTACCCCCCACACTGCTCCCCCATCCTCTACACATCACCCTGTACCCCCCCACTGCTCCCCTACCCTCTACACATCATCCTGTACCCCCCACACTGCTCCCCCATCCTCTACACATCACCCTGTACCCCCCCACTGCTCCCCACCCTCTACACATCACCCTGTACCCCCCACTGCTCCCCCACCCTCTACACATCACCCTGTACCCCCCCACTGCTCCCCCACCCTCTACACATCACCCTGTACCCCCCCACTGCTCCCCCCATCCTCTACACATCACCCTGTACCCCCCACTGCTCCCCCACCCTCTACACATCACCCTGTACCCCCCACTGCTCCCCCACCCTCTACACATCACCCTGTACCCCCCACTGCTCCCCCATCCTCTACACATCACCCTGTACCCCCCACTGCTCCCCCACCCTCTACACATCACCCTGTACCCCCACTGCTCCCCCACCCTCTACACATCACCCTGTACCCCCCACTGCTCCCCCACCCTCTACACATCACCCTGTACCCCCCCACTGCTCCCCCACCCTCTACACATCACCCTGTACCCCCACTGCTCCCCCATCCTCTACACATCACCCTGTACCCCCCCACTGCTCCCCACCCTCTACACATCACCCTGTACCCCCCACTGCTCCCCCACCCTCTACACATCACCCTGTACCCCCCCCACCCTCTACACATCACCCTGTACCCCCCCCACACTGCTCCCCCACCCTCTACACATCACCCTGTACCCCCCCACCCCTCTACACATCACCCTGTACCCCCCAACACTGCTCCCCCATCCTCTACACATCACCCTGTACCCCCCACTGCTCCCCCACCCTCTACACATCACCCTGTACCCCCCCACTGCTCCCCCACCCTCTACACATCACCCTGTACCCCCCCACTGCTCCCCTACCCTCTACACATCACCCTGTACCCCCCACACTGCTCCCCCATCCTCTACACATCACCCTGTACCCCCCCACTGCTCCCCCACCCTCTACACATCACCCTGTACCCCCCCACTGCTCCCCATCCTCTACACATCACCCTGTACCCCCCACTGCTCCCCCACCCTCTACACATCACCCTGTACCCCCCACTGCTCCCCCACCCTCTACACATCACCCTGTACCCCCCCACTGCTCCCCCATCCTCTACACATCACCCTGTACCCCCCCACTGCTCCCCCACCCTCTACACATCACCCTGTACCCCCCACTGCTCCCCCACCCTCTACACATCACCCTGTACCCCCCACTGCTCCCCCACCCTCTACACATCACCCTGTACCCCCCACTGCTCCCCCATCCTCTACACATCACCCTGTACCCCCCCACTGCTCCCCCACCCTCTACACATCACCCTGTACCCCCCACTGCTCCCCCACCCTCTACACATCACCCTGTACCCCCCCCACCCTCTACACATCACCCTGTACCCCCCCCACACTGCTCCCCACCCTCTACACATCACCCTGTACCCCCCACCCTCTACACATCACCCTGTACCCCCCACACTGCTCCCCCATCCTCTACACATCACCCTGTACCCCCCAACACTGCTCCCCCATCCTCTACACATCACCCTGTACCCCCCAACACTGCTCCCCCACCCTCTACACATCACCCTGTACCCCCCACTGCTCCCCCACCCTCTACACATCACCCTGTACCCCCCCCACTGCTCCCCTACCCTCTACACATCACCCTGTACCCCCCACACTGCTCCCCCATCCTCTACACATCACCCTGTACCCCCCCACTGCTCCCCCACCCTCTACACATCACCCTGTACCCCCCCACTGCTCCCCCATCCTCTGCACATCACCCTGTACCCCCCCACTGCTCCCCCACCCTCTACACATCACCCTGTACCCCCCCACTGCTCCCCCACCCTCTACACATCACCCTGTACCCCCGCACTGCTCCCCCACCCTCTACACATCACCCTGTACCCCCCCCACTGCTCCCCCACCCTCTACACATCACCCTGTACCCCTGCACTGCTCCCCCACCCTCTACACATCACCCTGTACCCCCCACTGCTCCCCCACTCTCTACACATCACCCTGTACCCCCCCCACTGCTCCCCCACCCTCTACACATCACCCTGTACCCCCCACTGCTCCCCCACCCTCTACACATCACCCTGTACCCCCCACTGCTCCCCCACCCTCTACACATCACCCTGTACCCCCCCACTGCTCCCCCATCCTCTACACATCACCCTGTACCCCCCACTGCTCCCCCACCCTCTACACATCACCCTGTACCCCCCACTGCTCCCCCACCCTCTACACATCACCCTGTACCCCCGCACTGCTCCCCCACCCTCTACACATCACCCTGTACCCCCCCCACTGCTCCCCCATCCTCTACACATCACCCTGTACCCCCCCACTGCTCCCCCACCCTCTACACATCACCCTGTACCCCCCACTGCTCCCCCACCCTCTACACATCACCCTGTACCCCCCACTGCTCCCCCACCCTCTACACATCACCCTGTACCCCCCCACTGCTCCCCCATCCTCTACACATCACCCTGTACCCCCCACTGCTCCCCCACCCTCTACACATCACCCTGTACCCCCCACTGCTCCCCCACCCTCTACACATCACCCTGTACCCCCCCACTGCTCCCCCACCCTCTACACATCACCCTGTACCCCCCACTGCTCCCCCATCCTCTACACATCACCCTGTACCCCCCCACTGCTCCCCCACCCTCTACACATCACCCTGTACCCCCCACTGCTCCCCCACCCTCTACACATCACCCTGTACCCCCCCACCCTCTACACATCACCCTGTACCCCCCCCACACTGCTCCCCCACCCTCTACACATCACCCTGTACCCCCCACCCTCTACACATCACCCTGTACCCCCCAACACTGCTCCCCCATCCTCTACACATCACCCTGTACCCCCCCACTGCTCCCCCACCCTCTACACATCACCCTGTACCCCCCCACTGCTCCCCCACCCTCTACACATCACCCTGTACCCCCCCCACTGCTCCCCTACCCTCTACACATCACCCTGTACCCCCCACACTGCTCCCCCATCCTCTACACATCACCCTGTACCCCCCCCACTGCTCCCCTACCCTCTACACATCACCCTGTACCCCCCACACTGCTCCCCCATCCTCTACACATCACCCTGTACCCCCCCACTGCTCCCCCACCCTCTACACATCACCCTGTACCCCCCCACTGCTCCCCCACCCTCTACACATCACCCTGTACCCCCCCACTGCTCCCCCACCCTCTACACATCACCCTGTACCCCCCCACTGCTCCCCCATCCTCTACACATCACCCTGTACCCCCCCACTGCTCCCCCACCCTCTACACATCACCCTGTACCCCCCACTGCTCCCCCACCCTCTACACATCACCCTGTACCCCCCCACTGCTCCCCCACCCTCTACACATCACCCTGTACCCCCCCACTGCTCCCCCACCCTCTACACATCACCCTGTACCCCCCACTGCTCCCCCATCCTCTACACATCACCCTGTACCCCCCCACTGCTCCCCCACCCTCTACACATCACCCTGTACCCCCCACTGCTCCCCCACCCTCTACACATCACCCTGTACCCCCCCACCCTCTACACATCACCCTGTACCCCCCCCCACACTGCTCCCCCACCCTCTACACATCACCCTGTACCCCCCCACCCTCTACACATCACCCTGTACCCCCCAACACTGCTCCCCCATCCTCTACACATCACCCTGTACCCCCCAACACTGCTCCCCCATCCTCTACACATCACCCTGTACCCCCCAACACTGCTCCCCCACCCTCTACACATCACCCTGTACCCCCCCACTGCTCCCCCACCCTCTACACATCACCCTGTACCCCCCCCACTGCTCCCCTACCCTCTACACATCACCCTGTACCCCCCACACTGCTCCCCCATCCTCTACACATCACCCTGTACCCCCCCACTGCTCCCCCACCCTCTACACATCACCCTGTACCCCCCCACTGCTCCCCCATCCTCTACACATCACCCTGTACCCCCCCACTGCTCCCCCACCCTCTACACATCACCCTGTACCCCCCCCACTGCTCCCCCACCCTCTACACATCACCCTGTACCCCCGCACTGCTCCCCCACCCTCTACACATCACCCTGTACCCCCCCCACTGCTCCCCCACCCTCTACACATCACCCTGTACCCCTGCACTGCTCCCCCACCCTCTACACATCACCCTGTACCCCCCACTGCTCCCCCACTCTCTACACATCACCCTGTACCCCCCCCACTGCTCCCCCACCCTCTACACATCACCCTGTACCCCCCACTGCTCCCCCACCCTCTACACATCACCCTGTACCCCCCACTGCTCCCCCACCCTCTACACATCACCCTGTACCCCCCCACTGCTCCCCCATCCTCTACACATCACCCTGTACCCCCCACTGCTCCCCCACCCTCTACACATCACCCTGTACCCCCCACTGCTCCCCCACCCTCTACACATCACCCTGTACCCCCGCACTGCTCCCCCACCCTCTACACATCACCCTGTACCCCCCCCCACTGCTCCCCCATCCTCTACACATCACCCTGTACCCCCCCACTGCTCCCCCACCCTCTACACATCACCCTGTACCCCCCACTGCTCCCCCACCCTCTACACATCACCCTGTACCCCCCACTGCTCCCCCACCCTCTACACATCACCCTGTACCCCCCCACTGCTCCCCCATCCTCTACACATCACCCTGTACCCCCCACTGCTCCCCCACCCTCTACACATCACCCTGTACCCCCCACTGCTCCCCCACCCTCTACACATCACCCTGTACCCCCCCACTGCTCCCCCACCCTCTACACATCACCCTGTACCCCCCCACTGCTCCCCCACCCTCTACACATCACCCTGTACCCCCCACTGCTCCCCCATCCTCTACACATCACCCTGTACCCCCCCACTGCTCCCCCACCCTCTACACATCACCCTGTACCCCCCACTGCTCCCCCACCCTCTACACATCACCCTGTACCCCCCCACCCTCTACACATCACCCTGTACCCCCCCCACACTGCTCCCCCACCCTCTACACATCACCCTGTACCCCCCACCCTCTACACATCACCCTGTACCCCCCAACACTGCTCCCCCATCCTCTACACATCACCCTGTACCCCCCCACTGCTCCCCCACCCTCTACACATCACCCTGTACCCCCCCACTGCTCCCCCACCCACTACACATCACCCTGTACCCCCCCCACTGCTCCCCTACCCTCTACACATCACCCTGTACCCCCCACACTGCTCCCCCATCCTCTACACATCACCCTGTACCCCCCCACTGCTCCCCCACCCTCTACACATCACCCTGTACCCCCCCCACTGCTCCGCCATCCTCTACACATCACCCTGTACCCCCCCACTGCTCCCCCACCCTCTACACATCACCCTGTACCCCCCCACTGCTCCCCCACCCTCTACACATCACCCTGTACCCCCCCACTGCTCCCCCATCCTCTACACATCACCCTGTACCCCCCCACTGCTCCCCCACCCTCTACACATCACCCTGTACCCCCCACTGCTCCCCCACCCTCTACACATCACCCTGTACCCCCCCACTGCTCCCCCACCCTCTACACATCACCCTGTACCCCCCACTGCTCCCCCATCCTCTACACATCACCCTGTACCCCCCCACTGCTCCCCCACCCTCTACACATCACCCTGTACCCCCCACTGCTCCCCCACCCTCTACACATCACCCTGTACCCCCCCACCCTCTACACATCACCCTGTACCCCCCCCACACTGCTCCCCCACCCTCTACACATCACCCTGTACCCCCCCACCCTCTACACATCACCCTGTACCCCCCAACACTGCTCCCCCATCCTCTACACATCACCCTGTACCCCCCCACTGCTCCCCCACCCTCTACACATCACCCTGTACCCCCCACTGCTCCCCCACCCTCTACACATCACCCTGTACCCCCCCCACTGCTCCCCTACCCTCTACACATCACCCTGTACCCCCCACACTGCTCCCCCATCCTCTACACATCACCCTGTACCCCCCCACCCTCTACACATCACCCTGTACCCCCCCACTGCTCCCCCATCCTCTACACATCACCCTGTACCCCCCCACTGCTCCCCCATCCTCTACACATCACCCTGTACCCCCCCACTGCTCCCCCACCCTCTACACATCACCCTGTACCCCCCACTGCTCCCCCACCCTCTACACATCACCCTGTACCCCCCACCCTCTACACATCACCCTGTACCCCCCCCACACTGCTCCCCCACCCTCTACACATCACCCTGTACTCCCCCACCCTCTACACATCACCCTGTACCCCCCAACACTGCTCCCCCATCCTCTACACATCACCCTGTACCCCCCCACTGCTCCCCCACCCTCTACACATCACCCTGTACCCCCCCACTGCTCCCCCACCCTCTACACATCACCCTGTACCCCCCCACACTGCTCCCCCGTCCTCTACACATCACCCTGTACCCCCCACACTGCTCCCCCACCCTCTACACATCACCCTGTACCCCCCACACTGCTCCCCCACCCTCTACACATCACCCTGTACCCCCCCACTGCTCCCCCACCCTCTACACATCACCCTGTACACCCCCACCCTCTACACATCACCCTGTACCCCCCCACACTGCTCCCCCATCCTCTACACATCACCCTGTACCCCCCCACACTGCTCCCCCATCCTCTACACATCACCCTGTACCCCCCCACTGCTCCCCCATCCTCTACACATCACCCTGTACCCCCCCACACTGCTCCCCCATCCTCTACACATCACCCTGTACCCCCCCACACTGCTCCCCCATCCTCTACACATCACCCTGTACCCCCCCACTGCTCCCCCATCCTCTACACATCACCCTGTACCCCCCACACTTCTCCCCCATCCTCTACACATCACCCTGTACCCCCCCACACTGCTCCCCCATCCTCTACACATCACCCTGTACCCCCCCACACTGCTCCCCCATCCTCTACACATCACCCTGTACCCCCCCACTGCTCCCCCATCCTCTACACATCACCCTGTACCCCCCACACTGCTCCCCCATCCTCTACACATCCCCCCTGTATCCCCCCCCCACTGCTCCTCCATCCTTACGGCTTCCTAGCTGCTCTAAGTAGCTTCCGTGCTATCACCAAACGGCTTCCTAGCCGCATCCAGCAGCTCCCGTGCTGCCAACGTTCATCATACGGTTTCCTAGCCGCTCCAAGAAGCTTCCATGCTACCACCAATCTCCAAATGGCTTCCTAGCCGCATCCAGCAGCTCCCGTGCTGCCAACGTTCATCATACGACACACTTGCCGCACCATCGTCTCTCAAAGCCATTATTAAACCATATCTACGGCAATTGCCCCAACATTGACACCATCGCTGCAACATCGGCACACTTGCTGCAGCATCGGCTCTCAGCCATTTGCTAACCCTAGACTGTTTTATCTACGGCTATTGCCGTACCATCGGCATCATTGCCGCACCGTCAGCACAGCTGCCACACCATCGGTGCCCAATCTATTGTCAAAAAAAACCCAAACTGTACTCTCACAACATCCGTACCATCGATATCCTTATCATCACCTGTGTCAGTCCTAACTGTACATTCTTTACCTGTTGAATTCCCCTGTATCGCCATGTGAGCCGCTACTACCTTGAGCATAAGTCCAGGCGGCGGCCTAAGTACCGGTGAACGTATCCTAGTTCTAAGGGAACAACGGGCGGTTATTATTGGCAGAAGATCTCGCTAGCTGGGTTCTTGTGGTGTCACATGGGGTAGGCATCAGAATTCGTAACATAGTCGGCCCATAAAATAATAGTTGATACACTAGGATATAGTTACAGAAAGTGTTGTGTCGGACTTATAACTTCTGCTGTCATGGAGCAGGGACAGAGTCTTGCTCAGATGCTTGCAGCCCAGATCCAAACTCTTACCCAGAAAGTCCAGGAACTCACTGTACGAGTTGAAGAGAACCGTTCTCCTGTGCATGCAGCTTCTCATCTAGAACCTAAGATGAATTTGCCAGATCGGTTTTCTGGGGTTCGCCGATAGTTTTTAAACTTTCGTGAAAGTTGCAAGCTCTATGTCAGACTTCGGCCTCTTCAGGGACACCATTGCAACAAATTGGACTGGTAATCTCTCTCCTTCAGGGGGACCCACAGACTTGGGCCTTCGGACTGCCTTCTACTCACAAGGCATTACAGTCAGTGGAGGCTTTCTTTACGGCTTTGGGCCTGTTGTATGACGACCCGGACCGTGCTGCTTTTGCTGAGTCTAAGTTGCATGCTCTCAAACAGGGCCAGAAGGCAGCAGAGGATTACTCATCAGAGTTCCACAGATGGGCTACTGACTCCGGTTGGAACGACCTGGCTTTACGTAGCCAATATCGTCTTGTTCTTTCTGAGGCCATCAAGGACATCCTTGTGCAACATAAACCTTCTGAGTCCTTGGATGACCTCAAGCAACAAGCCATAAGGATTGACCGGCGGTTACGGGAACGCAAACGTGAACAAGATCTTCCCGTCAGATCGCCTCGTTCCCCCGCTTGGGTTCCATCCTCGGTCACAGAGGAACCTATGCAGATTGTCGCCTCTCGCCTATCGTCAGTAGAAAGATGAAGACGGTCTCTAGGCCTCTGTATGTACTGCGGTGACAAGGGGCACATGGCGAATAACTGTCCACTTAGACCAGTAAAAGACAAGGCCTAAGTGTTCGGGAGGATTTGCACTTAGGCCTGGCATCCATGTCCTCCAAAAATTCTATTTTAATCCCAGCAGTCATCCAGCTCGCCAATTCCACTTTGTCTACTTCAGCCTTCCTGGATAGCGGGGCAGCAGGCAATTTTATGGATTTTTTCTTTTCTTTCGCACTCTAGGAGTACCAGCTGTCCCTTTGGAACAAGAAATTCCTATCTGTGGTCTAGACGGAGGTTTGATTTCATCAGGTCATGTGAAGTTTAAGACAGCTCTCCATTTATCGGTGGGTTCCTTACACTCGGAGACTGTCTCTTTTTATCGCCTCCATTGTCCCTTGGCTTCAGTCATTCTTGGCTTTCCATGGCTTAGGGAACATAGGCCCTCATTCAGAGCCGCTCGTTAGCGGCAGTACGCTCTTTCCGAGCGATGTTTGCACATCTGCGATGCGTACGGTTTTTAGTACGCATGCGCGAACCAGTCAGTGCGGCCGAAAATCGTTTGTACGCTATATTGCGAGTGCCTGCTATTTTGAGTGACAGAATGAGGCGTATGTGGGTGGTAACAGGGGAAGGTGCTTGAAAATGGGGAGTGGAGATCCGAACGCAGGCGTGCTTAAAGGTCAAAACGGGCGTTTTATGGGTGTGTATATTTAAAACAGCAGCGTCATTGTCCACGTCACTGGGTTATTTTATAGCCAGAACTGCTCGCAAATTTGTGGTAGCAAACACCAACCACAAGAATAGCGAGCAGTTCATACGCTGGTCGATGTACTCGATTAATCTAATAAATAGCGGACATGACGTATGGTGCGAGCGGCCAGGGGGCGTTTTTAACAAATAAACGAGCGTATGTTTTGCTCGTTCGTTCAGACTTAGAGGTGTGAACAGACTGCAATGTGCGTACGGATCATTTGAATAGCCACCCCTTGTTTTTAAACGAACGACCGCAAATAGCGAACGGCTCTGAATGAGGGCCATAATCCCGTGATTGATTGGCAATCCGGTGAGATAATCAGTTGGAGTCAGACTTGTCAGAATCGTTTTTTGACCATGCCTATTCAGTCCGTACTTGCTACCGTTGCTGAGACATCTCTAGCGATTCCGCTTCAGTACCGGGATTACGCTGACGTTTTCTCCAAAAAACTTGTGGATATTCTTCCTCCACATAGATCTTACGATTGTGCCATCAACTTGATTCCAGACACCAAGTTACCCAAAGGCCGGTTGTATTCCCTTTCTATACCGGAGGACAAAGCAATGAGAGAGTACATTGTGAATGCCTTGGCTAAAAGATTCATCCGTCCCTCAAAATCACCATTGGGATCTGTTTTTTTCTTCGTGGGTAAGAAGGATGGATCTCTTCGTCCCTGTATTGACTACAGAGGACTCAACAACATTACAGTAAAAAATTCCTATACGTTACCTCTCATTCCGGTACTGTTTGATCAACTGCGTCAGACTAATGTCTTTTGCAAGACTGACCTCCGAGGGGCATACAACCTGATTCAAATCAAGAGTGGAGACGAGTGGAAAACGGCCTTCAGTACTCATTCTGGACACTGAGTATCTAGTCATGCCATTTGGCTTATCCAATGCCCCAGCTGTGTTTCAGGACCTGATCAATGACATTCTTCGGGAGTTTTTGGGGGTGTTCGTGGTCATATACCTGGACGACATCCTCATTTTTTCTCATTCACTGGATCAACATAATCACCACGTACGACAGGTTCTCCAAAAATTGCGGGAGAACCATCTGTATGCCAAGTTGGAGAAATGTGAATTTGACGTCACTCAGGTTTCTATTCTGGGGTATACAATCTCGTCCCAGGGATTTTAAAGGATCATGGAAAAGTCGAGGCCATACTTAAGTGGGACCAACCAACTTCCCTAAAGGCCATCCAGCGGTTCCTCGGCTTTCCTATCTATTACCGCCGATTTATTAAATCCTTTTCCAGCATTGTGGCACCCATTGTTAATCTGACCAAAAAAGGAGCAGATACTTTAAAAACTGGCCAATTGAGGCGATCCAGTCTTTCAAAATTCTCAAGGTTGCTTTCACTCAGGTACCTGTTCTTCGAAATCCTGATCCTGACCTTCCTTTTATCTTAGGAGGTAGATACCTCTGAAGTAGGAGCTGGAACCGTTTTGTCACAGAAAGACCCTGTAGATAGTAAGTTGCACCCATGTGCATTCTTGCAAATTTTCCTCTGCCGAATGCAATTATGATGTAGGAAATTGGGAATTACTAGCTATTAAATGGGCTTTCGAGGACTGGAGACACTGGCTGGAGGGGGCCAAACACCAAATTTTGGATCTTACGGACCACAAGAACCTGTCCTACATTCAATCTGCTAAAAGGTTGAATTCCCGGTAAGCATGTTGGGCTTTATTTTTTATGCGGTTCAACTTCCTCATTTCCTTCCGTCCTGGTTCCAAGAATATCAAGGTTGACACCCTTTCCAGGAGTTTTGGACCTAGTCAACAGATATCCAGGTCAGATGAAGCTATCATTCCTGACTCTTTCTTCAACTGTGCACTCACCCGAAATCTGGCAGATCTTATTCGGGCATGTCAATCGGAAGCACCTCTGGAGAAGCCTTCTGGTCGATTGTCCCAGAGAAGTTTAGAAGCGCAGTTCTTCTGGATTTTCATGCCTCTCGAGTTGCTGGTCATCCTGGCATCAGTAAGACTTTAGAATTACTCTCCCGCTCTGTTTGGTGGCAGTCTTTGAACAAAGATGTGCATGAATTTGTCTTGGCATGTGAGGTATGTGCCCGTAATAAAACACCTCGGACGGCTCCTTCTGGTCTGTTACTTCCACTTTCCATAACTTGGAGACCCTGGACTCACATTGCCGTGGATTTCATCGTTGACCTCCCACTATCTGCTCGATGTTCCATTATCTGGACCGGTTTAGCAAAATGGCACACTTCATGCCATTGCAAAATCATCCTTCCGCTAAGGAACTCTTTGTGGCCTGTTTCTTCACCACATTTTTCGGGTACATGGCTTACCGATGGATATCGTGTCAGATCGAGGATCACAATTTGTGGCACAGTTCTGGGGAGTGTTTTGTTCCTCTCGGGGCATTTAGCTTAGTCTTTCTTCAGGTTACCATCCTCAGTCGAATGGAAAAACTGAGCGCGTTAATCAGTGTCTGGAACAATATCTCTGCTGCTATGTTTCCAAGTGTCATAATGACTGGGTATCTCATCTGCCACTTGCTGAGTTTGCTTTTAATAATTCATGCCATTCTGCATCTTCTGGTTCCCCATTCTTCTGTGTTACAGGACAACATCCAAGGTCAAATGCCTTCGATTCCAGATCACCAGCTTCTTCTTCTGTCTCTTGGCTTCGACATATTTGGGGCAAGGTTCATCAAAGCCTTTGTAAGGTATCTCTCCACTCCAAAGAATCTGTTGACAAGCATCGGAGGTCGTGTTGTTTTAAGAAAGGTGATTTGGTTTGGCTCTCTACCAATAATATCAAGCTCCGTCAGCCTACACAAAAGTTGGGTCCCAGATTTATCGGTCCATTCCGAATTATTTCATAGGTGAACCCAGTAACCTTCAAACTTCAATTGCCCAACTCTCTCCGTATTAATAATACTTTCCATTGTTCCTTGCTCAAACCGGTCTTCTATTCGGCCAAATTCAAACTCTGGTCCTCTTCCAGGTCTGCTTCGGTGATGGTCCATGGTCAACACAAGTTCATAGTGGAGAAGATCTTGGACTCTAGAATTTCCAGGGGTCGTCTACAATTTTTAGTCCACTGGAAGGGCTATGGTCCGGAGGAAAGTTCCTGGGTTCCTCATTTTGCACTAAATACTACCAGGTTGAGAAGATGCTTCTTTCAGGAGTTTCCAGACAAACCAGGTTCTGGGGGTTCTTCAACCCCACGTCAAGGGGGGATACTGTTACGACTTGACACTTTCTGACAGTATGCCCAGACAGGACGGGGTTACTCCAGTTCTTCCTGTTGCTAGGAGATCGGCACGCCTCAGGAAGTGATGTGTATTCCACAAGTGCAAACCTGATTGGGACTTCAGCCTATTTATACTCACTGATCTATTGCACCTGAGCTGACTATAGAGTGTCTGTGAGTTCCCTCAGCCTGGCTGCAGAGGCGGGTTGTTCCTGTTCTCCTGTTTACTGAACTCCCATATGGCTTCCTAGCCGCTCCAAGTAGCTTCCGTGCTACCACCAATCTCCAATCGGCTTCCTAGCCGCATCCAGCAGCTCCCGTGCTGCCAACGTTCACCATACGGTTTCCTAGCCGCTCCAAGTAGCTTCCGTGCTACCACCAATCTCCAAACGGCTTCCTAGCCGCATCCAGCAGCTCCTGTACTGCCAACGTTCACCACACGGTTTTCTAGCCGCTCCAAGTAGCTTCCATGCTACCACCAATCTCCAAATGGCTTCCTAGCCGCATCCAGCAGCTCCCGTGCTGCCAACATTCATCATACGGCACACTTGCCGCACCATCGGCTCTCAAAGCCATTATCAAACCCTAGACTGTTTATCTATGACAATTGCCCCAACGTCGGCACCATCGCTGCAACATCGGCACACTTGCCGCACCATCGGCTCTCAAAGCCATTATCAAACCATAGACTTTATCTACGGCAACTGCCCCAACATCGGCACCATTGCTGCAACATCGGCTCTCAGAGCCATTTGCTAACCCTAGACTGTTTATCTACAGCTATTGCCGCACCATCGGCATCATTGCCGCATCATCAGCACCATTGCTGCATCATCGGCACAGCTGCCACACCATCGGCTCCCAAGCTATTGTCCAAAAAACCAAACTGTACTCTCACAACATCCGTACCATCGATATCCTTATCATCACCAACTGTCTCAGTCCTAACTGTACATTCTTTACCTATTGAATTCCCCTGTATCCATGTAAGCCGCTACTAGCTGGAGCATAAGTCCAGGTGGCGGCCTAAGTACCGGTGAATGTATCCTAGTTCTAAGGGAACAACGGGCGGTTGTTATTGGCAGAAGATCTCGCTTACCGGGTTCTTGTGGTGTCACATGTGGTAGGCATTGGAATTCGTAACAACTGTACCTCACTGCTCCCCCATTCTCTACACATCACCCTGTACCCCCCCACTGCTCCCTCATCCTCTACACATCACCCTGTACCCCCCCCACTGCTCCCCCATCCTCTACACATCACCCTGTACCCCCCCACTGCTCCCCCATCCTCTACACATCACCCTGTACCCCCCCCACTGCTCCCCCATCTTCTACACATCACCCTGTACCCCCCCACTGCTCCCCCATCCTCTACACATCACTCTGTACCCCCCAAACTGCTCCCCCATCCTCTACACATCACCCTGTACCCCCCCCCACTGCTCCCCCATCCTCTACACATCACCCTGTACCCCCCCACTGCTCCCCCATCCTCTACACATCACCCTGTACCCCCCCACTGCTCCCCCATCCTCTACACATCACCCTGTACCCCCCACTGCTCCCCCATCCTCTACACATCACCCTGTACCCCCCACTGCTCCCCCATCCTCTACACATCACCCTGTAGCCCCCCCACTGCTCCCCCATCTATGCATCACCCTGTACCCCCCCACTGCTCCCCCATCTACGCATCACCCTGTACCCCCCCACTGCTCCCTCATCCTCTACGCATCACCCTGTACCCCCCCACTGCTCCCTCATCCTCTACGCATCACCCTGTACCCCCCCACTGCTCCATCATCCTCTACACATCACCCTGTACCCCCACACTGCTCCCCCATCCTCTACACATCACCCTGTACCCCACACTGCTCCCCCATCCTCTACACATCACCCTGTACCCCCTCCACTGCTCCCCCATCCACTACACATCACCCTATACCCCCCCTGCTCCCCCATCCACTACACATCACCCTGTACCCCCCACACTGCTCCCCCATCCTCTACACATCACCCTGTACCCCCCCCTGCTCCCCCATCCTCTACACATCACCCTGTACCCCGCACTGCTCCTCCATCCTCTACACATCACCCTGTACCCCCCACTGCTCCCCCACCCTCTACACATCACCCTGTACCCCCCAATGCTCCTCCATCCTCTACACATCACCCTGTACCCCCCACCACTGCTCCCCCATCCTCTACACATCACCCTGTACCCCCCCCCCCCCACTGCTCCCCCATCCTCTACACATCACCCTGTACCCCCCACACTGCTCCCCCATCCTCTACACATCACCCTGTACCCCCCCACTGCTCCCCCATCCTCTACACATCACCCTGTACCCCCCACTGCTCCCCCATCCTCTACACATCACCCTGTAGCCCCCCCACTGCTCCCCCATCTGCATCACCCTGTACCCCCCCACTGCTCCCCCCATCTACGCATCACCCTGTACCCCCCCACTGCTCCCTCATCCTCTACGCATCACCCTGTACCCCCCCACTGCTCCCTCATCCTCTACGCATCACCCTGTACCCCCCCACTGCTCCCTCATCCTCTACACATCACCCTGTACCCCCCCACTGCTCCCCCCTCCTCTACGCATCACCCTGTACCCCACACTGCTCCCCCCCTCCTCTACACATCACCCTGTACCCCCCTCCACTGCTCCCCCATCCACTACACATCACCCTGTACCCCCCTCCACTGCTCCCCCATCCACTACACATCACCCTGTACCCCCCCTGCACCCCCATCCACTACACATCACCCTGTACCCCCCCTGCTCCCCCATCCTCTACACATCCACCCTGTACCCCGCACTGCTCCTCCATCCTCTACACATCACCCTGTACCCCCCACTGCTCCCCCACCCCCTACACATCACCCTGTACCCCCCCACTGCTCCTCCATCCTCTACACATCACCCTGTACCCCCCACCACTGCTCCCCCATCCTCTACACATCACCCTGTACCCCCCCATCCTCTACACATAACCCTGTACCCCCCCACTGCTCCCCCATCCTCTACACATCACCCTCTACCACCCCCCACTGCTCCCCCATCCTCTACACATCACCCCTGTACCCCCCCACTGCTCCATCCTCTACACATCACCCTGTACCCCGCACTGCTCCTCCATCCTCTACACATCACCCTGTACCCCGCACTGCTCCTCCATCCTCTACACATCACCCTGTACCCCGCACTGCTCCTCCATCCTCTACACATCACCCTGTACCCCCCACTGCTCCTCCATCCTCTACACATCACCCTGTACCCCCCACTGCTCTCCCACCCTCTACACATCACCCTGTACCCCCCCACTGCTCCCCCATCCTCTACACATCACCCTGTACCCCCCACTGCTCCCCCATCCTCTACACATCACCCTGTACCCCCCCACTGCTCCATCCTCTACACATCACCCTGTACCCCCCCACTGCTCCCCCATCCTCTACACATCACCCTGTACCCCGCACTGCTCCTCCATCCTCTACACATCACCCTGTACCCCGCACTGCTCCTCCATCCTCTACACATCACCCTGTACCCCCCACTGCTCCCCCACCCTCTACACATCACCCTGTACCCCCCCACTGCTCCCCCATCCTCTACACATCACCCTGTACCCCCCACTGCTCCCACAACCTCTACTCATCACCCTCTACCCACCCACCTAGCTGTAGTCTGAAGAAGCTGTAAGTGGTTATAAATAAATGATTGTATTGTGCTGGTACCGGATTAGGTAATTACCACTTATACAATGGGTGAGACGGCTATACATTAGTACAACCTATATGCCCCAGTTATATACAACTCTCCGCTACCTCAGCAGAGAGGATGCATTCAGAGGCAACCCTAACCTTCTGTCCGGGCACGGGGCCCGATGTGGGCGCTAATGCAATTGGGATTCCGTACACTGAGCGAATATGCAATTGCCAATGTCCAAGCAAGTGCGTACAAACACACAGCAGTGCTCGCAGATCCTTCCATAATCGCCCAACTGAGTAACACTGTTGTCGCGGGAACAGAGACACCGGCGCCATGATTTTTGCAGTAGTATGCCGAGACACGGTGCACAATTGTCGCCACTCCCCATAATCGCCCCAAAATATCAATCACTTTGCAAATAAATCCGCAGTGCAATCGCTACGCATGCGTAGTCAGCCGATAATCGCTCAACTGCGGAAATATCAGCATTGCGCCTACATCTAAATCAGGCCCACAATACGAACGCCACATCCCAGCCTGAACAACCGCTGGTTCTCACGGAGCCTGCCGCTGCCTGTATGATCCGATCAACACTAATCTTCTCATCCCAGCTACTCTACACGGCCGGCTTCTCCTCCCTGCTACTCCACACGGCCGTCTTCTCATCGCTGCTACTCCACACGGCCGTCTTCTCATCGCTGCTACTCTACACGGCCGTCTTCTCCTCCCTGCTACTCTACACGGCCGTCTTCTCCTCCCTGCTACTCTACACGGCCGTCTTCTCCTCCCTGCTACTCTACACGGCCGTCTTCTCATCGCTGCTACTCTACACGGCCGTCTTCTCCTCCCTGCTACTCTACACGGCCGTCTTCTCATCGCTGCTACTCTACATGGCCGTCCTCTCATCCCAGCTACTCCACACGGCCGTCTTCTCATCGCTGCTACTCTACACGGCCGTCTTCTCCTCCCTGCTACTCTACACGGCCGTCTTCTCATCGCTGCTACTCTACACGGCCGTCTTCTCCTCCCTGCTACTCTACACGGCCGTCTTCTCATCGCTGCTACTCTACATGGCCGTCCTCTCATCCCAGCTACTCCACACGGCCGTCTTCTCATCGCTGCTACTCTACACGGCCGTCTTCTCATCGCTGCTACTCTACACGGCCGTCTTCTCATCGCTGCCACCCTACACGGCCGGCTTCTCATCGCTGCCACTCTACACGGCAGCCCTCTCCTCCCTGCTACTCTACACGGCCGTCTTCTCATCGCTGCTACTCTACACGGCAGGCTTCTCATCGCTGCTACTCCACACGGCAGGCTTCTCATCGCTGCTACTCCACACGGCCGTCTTCTCATCGCTGCTACTCCACACGGCCGTCTTCTCATCGCTGCTACTCCACACGGCCGTCTTCTCATCGCTGCTACTCCACACGGCCGTCTTCTCATCGCTGCTACTCCACACGGCCGTCTTCTCATCGCTGCTACTCCACACGGCCGGCTTCTCATCGCTGCTACTCCACACGGCCGGCTTCTCATCGCTGCTACTCCACACGGCCGGCTTCTCATCGCTGCTACTCCACACGGCCGTCTTCTCATCGCTGCTACTCTACACGGCCGTCTTCTCATCGCTGCTACTCTACACGGCCGTCTTCTCATCGCTGCTACTCTACACGGCCGTCTTCTCATCGCTGCTACTCTACACGGCCGTCTTCTCAGTGGTTACGTCCTATTGTATACTGAGACTTTCTTGTTTCTGTTTGTTTGCAGACATAATATTTATATGGTCTCTGAGATGTACAAACCTTGTGACCGCAGCGCACTATAGAGCCACAGGTAACGGTTCAGTGAATTGTGCAATGGTAATGGGGGATGGGATATAATGGGGGAGTGACGAGAGCAGATCGGTGCTGTCTGTATTGGTAAAGGATATTCCACGTCATAAGTATATAGATGCATAAATACCCCCCCCCCCTGCACTGAATGTGGGAAGGGTCTAACCTGCCACAGTCTAGTGTGGACAACACAATAAATGCTGTCATTATTTGATTGATCGGTATTGTAGCTACCAATGAGCGTCTCTCCCAGTCATTTGCTAATACTTGTTATGTGGCCCCCAAACTGATAATTGCCCACCCCATAGAGATAGGTGTAATATTTGAGATAGATATGAGAGAGATATGATATGAATAGGTGTTATACATGAGATAGATATATCATAACCCCTATCTATATCATATATCATAGACATAACACCTAAGAGAGAGAGAGAAATATGATATAGATAGGTGTTATACATGAGATAGATATATCATAACCCCTATCTATGTCATATTTCTCTCTCTCTCTTAGGTGTTATGTCTATGATATATGATATAGATAGGTGTTATAACTATGAGATAAATATGACATAGATAGGTGTTATACATGAGATAGATATATCATAACATCTAACACCTATCTATATCATATTTCTCTCTCTCTCTCTTAGGTGTTATGTCTATGATATATGATATAGATAGGTGTTATGATATATCTATCTCATGTATAACACCTATCTATGTCATATTTCTCTCTTAGGTGTTATGTCTATGATATATGATATAGATAGGTGTTATGATATATCTATCTCATGTATAACACCTATCTATATCATATTTCTCTCTCTCTCTTAGGTGTTATGTCTATGATATATGATATAGATAGGGGTTATACATGAGATAGATATATCATAACCCCTATCTATATCATATATCATAGACATAACACCTAAGAGAGAGAGAGAAATATGATATAGATAGGTGTTATACATGAGATAGATATATCATAACCCCTATCTATATCATATATCATAGACATAACACCTAAGAGAGAGAGAGAAATATGATATAGATAGGTGTTAGATGTTATGATATATCTATCTCATGTATAACACCTAACACCTATCTATGTCATATTTCTCTCTCTCTCTTAGGTGTTATGTCTATGATATATGATATAGATAGGTGTTATGATATATCTATCTCATGTATAACACCTATCTATGTCATATTTCTCTCTCTCTCTTAGGTGTTATGTCTATGATATATGATATAGATAGGGGTTATGATATATCTATCTCATGTATAACACCTATCTATATCATATATCATAGACATAACACCTAAGAGAGAGAGAAATATGACATAGATAGGGGGTTATGATATATCTATCTCATGTATAACACCTATCTATATCATATTTCTCTCTCTCTTCTCTCTCTTAGGTGTTATGTCTATGATATATGATATAGATAGGGGTTATGATATATCTATCTCATGTATAACACCTATCTATATCATATATCATAGACATAACACCTAAGAGAGAGAGAGAAATATGACATAGATAGGTGTTAGGTGTTATACATGAGATAGATATATCATAACATCTAACACCTATCTATATCATATTTCTCTCTCTCTCTTAGGTGTTATGTCTATGATATATGATATAGATAGGGGTTATGATATATCTATCTCATGTATAACCCCTATCTATATCATATATCATAGATATAACACCTAAGAGAGAGAGAAATATGATATGATATAGATAGGTGTTATACATGAGATAGATATGATATAGATAGGTGTTAGGTGTTCTAATATGAGATAGATATATCGTAACACCTATCTCTCTCATATCTATCTCATATATTACACCTATCTATATCATATCTCTCTCATATATATTACACCTATCTATATAATATCTCTCTCATATCTAACTATATCATATCTCTCTCTTAGGTGTTATATATGAGATATCTCTATGATATATCTATCTCATATATAACACCTAAGAGAGAAATATGATATAGAAAGGTGTTATATATGAGATAGATATAATATAGATAGGTGTTATGAGATAGATATATCATAACACCTATTAGAACACCTAACACCTATCTATATCATATCTATCTCATATATAACACCTTTCTATATCATATCATATTTCTCTCTTAGGTGTTATATCTATTATATATCTATCTCATATATAACACCTAAGAAAGAGAGAGATATGATATATAGATATGAGAGAGATATGATATAGAGAGGTGTAATATATGAGAGAGAGATATGATATAGATAGGTGTAATATATGAGATAGATATGATAGAGATAAGTGTAATATGAGATAGATATGAGAGAGAGTTATGATATAGATAGGTATATATCATATATTACACCTATCTATATCATATCGCTCTCATATATTACACCTGTCTATATCATATCTATCTCATATTACACCTATCTATATCATATCTATCTCATATTACACCTATCTATATCATATCTCTCATATCTATCTCATATATTACACCTCTCTCTCTCTCATATTACACCTATCTATATCATATCTATCTCATATATTACACCTATCTATATCATCTCTCATATATTACACCTCTCTCTCTCTCATGTCATATTACACCTATCTATATCATATCTATCTCATGTATTACACCTATCTATATCATATCTCTCTCCCATATGAGAGATAGGTGTAATATATGAGAGATGATATAGATAGGTGTAATATATGATATATACCTATCTATATCATAACTCTCTGATGATATGATAGAAATATGATAGAAATATGATATGATATAGATAGGTGTTATATATGAGATAGATATATCATAACACCTATTTATATCATGTCATATTTCTCTCTCTCTTAGGTGTTATATATGAGATAGATATATCATAACCCTTATCTATATCATATTTCTCTCTCTCTCTCTCTTAGGTGTTATATCTATCGCATATATAACACCTAAGAAAGAGAGAGATATGATATAGGTATCTCTCTCTCTCATATCTATCTATATCATATCTCTCTCTTATATCTATCTCATCTATAACACCTATCTATAAGAGAGAGATATGATATAGATAGATATGAGAGAGATATGATATAGATAGATATGATATAGATATATCTCTATCTCATATCTATATCAAATCTCTCTCTTATAGATAGGTGTTATAGATGAGATAGATATAAGAGATATAAGAGAGAGATATGATATAGATAGATATGAGAGAGATATGATATAGATAGATATGAGAGAGATATGATATAGATATATCTCTACCTCATATCTATATCTCTCTCTCTCATATCTATCTCATCTATAACACCTATCTATAAGAGAGAGTTATGATATAGATAGATATGAGAGAGATATGATATAGATAGATATGAGATATGATATAGATATATCTCTATCTCATATCTATATCAAATCTCTCTCTTATAGATAGGTGTTATAGATGAGATAGATATAAGAGATATAAGAGAGAGATATGATATAGATAGATATGAGAGAGATATGATATAGATAGATATGAGAGAGATATGATACAGATATATCTCTATCTCATATCTATATCATATCTCTCTCTTATAGATAGGTGTTATAGATGAGATAGATATAAGAGGAGAGAGAGAGAGAGAGAGAGAGATATGGTAAGAACTTACCCTTGTTATCTCTATTTCAACGACGTCCATAGGGTTCCACAGGATACCTTGGGGATATAGGTGATGACGTCAGGTATCGGGCACCATAGAGTTAAGTTTCAGCCTCCAAGGATGCACTAGGGTCCCCCTCCTATACCCCGCCCCCGAGCCAAGGCATCCCAGTTTAGTTTGGTGCCCGGCCGGAGTTGGATGCACCTGTTAGAGGGGGGCCATGAAGAGCCCCTGAAGTTTCTTCAATGCAGCTGTGGCTGCACATCTGGAAGTACAGCATGGACAGTCAGTCCTGACGTCCATGCTGTCTTCCCAACACCCCCGCCGGTACCAGAACGCCGGTACTGATCCGGGGATGCTGGTAGGCATCTGGGGTCACAGCTAGCGGTGACCCCAGATGTTTAGGACCATGGCCGGAATCAAGGGGGACAACATGTAAGCAGCGGGGTCCCGCAGTGGGTCCCCTATGGACCCTGAAGTAGAAAGATAGAAATGAGAGATATGATATATCTATCTATCTCTCTCATATCTATCATATCCCTTATATCTATCTCATCTATAACACCTATCTATAAGAGAGATATGATATAGATAGATATGAGATAGAGATATGATATAGATATATCTCTATCTCATATCTATCTATATCATATCTCTCTCTCTCTTATAGATAGGTGTTATAGATGAGATAGATATAAGAGAGAGAGATATGATATAGATAGATATGAGAGAGAGATAGGTGTTAGATATGAGAGAGAGAGATATGATATATCTAACACCTATCTCTCTCTCATATCTATCTATATCATATCTCTCTCTCTTATATCTATCTCATCTATAACACCCATCTATAAAAGAGAGAGATATGAGAGAGATAGATATGAGAGAGATATATGATACCGTATATACTCGAGTATAAGCCGAGTTTTTCAGAACATTCAGTGAGACAGCAGAGAGAGACATATATGAGATACATAGATATGACATCACAGTCACTCCTGATGATCACAGTATTACCCACAGCCAGACATGTATAACAGTACAGAGGAGAGGAGAAAGGCACACGGGGTGCACAGAGATAACACACTGTAATACACCCATACTTACTCATCACATCCCACCTCATGGTGACATCACAGTCATTCCTGATAATCGCAGCATTACCCACAGCCAGACATGTATAACAGTACAGAGGAGAGGAGAAAGGCACACGGGGTGCACAGAGATAACACACTGTAATACCCCCATACTTACTCATCACATCCCACCTCATGGTGACATCACAGTCATTCCTGATAATCGCAGCATTACCCACAGCCAGACATGTATAACAGTATAGAGGAGAGGAGAAAGGCGCACAGGTCACATACAGAGAGATAACACTCTGTAATACCCCCATACTTACTCATCACATCCCACCTCATGGTGACATCACAGTCACTTCTGATACTCACCCAATAATCACAGCATTACCCACAGCCAGACATGTATAACAGTATAGAGGAGAGGAGAAAGGCACACAGGGGGGCACAGGTCACATACAGAGAGAGAACACTCTGTAATACCCCCATACTTACTCATCATATCCCACCTCATGGTGACATCACAGTCACTCCTGATAATTAATTACCCAATAATCACAGCATTACCCACAGCCAGACATGTATAACAGTATAGAGGAGAGGAGAAAGGCACACAGGGTGCACAGGCCATATACAGGGAGATAACACACTGTAATATCCCACATACTTACTCATCACATCCCACCTCATGGTGACATCACAGACACTCCTGATACTCACCCAGTAACATCACAGCATTACCCACAGCCAGACATGTATAACAGTATAGAGAGGAGAAAGGCACACAGGGGGCACAGGTCACATACAGAGAGAGAACACTCTGTAATATCCCCATACTTACTCATCACATCCCACCTCATGGTGACATCACAGACACTCCTGATACTCACCCAGTAACATCACAGCATTACCCACAGCCAGACATGTATAACAGTATAGAGGAGAGGAGAAAAGCACACAGGGGGCACAGGTCACATACAGAGAGATAACACACTAATACCCCCATACTTACTCATCACATCCCACCTCATGGTGACATCACAGACACTCCTGATAATCACCATCACAGTATTACCCACAGCCAGACATGTATAAGAGTATAGAGGAGAGGAGAAAGGCATACAGGGTGCACAGGTCACATACAGAGAGAGAACACACTGTAATATCCCCCATACTTACTCATCACATCCCACCTCATGGTGACATCACAGTCACTCCTGATAATCACCATCACAGCATTACCCACAGCCAGACATGTATAACAGTACGATAGAAAAGAGATATACAGGCGCTGGATTGAACTGTTTAACTAAGCAGCTGCTTCAAATAGGGTTTGTCAGACCCAATACGACAAAAACATATACAAAGTAGCAGCGCTAAAATATAACCATTCAGTATTGATGTAAAAAATACTGGATCAATTTATTATAAATAAATAAAATGTGTCAATTGTACATATGACATGTAATAAAATCCATAGCAATGAAATAGAGCATAAATAAAACATTTAGCCTCTGCCGCCAGTTTTGTTGGTAAATAATGCCTGTTCCTATGAAAGAGATTTACAATCTCAGTCTCAATGTAAGGAACGTTTGTGCCCAACGTATAGTTACCAATTCCTGTCACCAGGTAGAGGGATGATCCTATTAGAATACAGTCCTGTATGTTGTCCTCAGATATCCATGGTGTTTATTGTAATCCAGGTATCGTGCACATGATGTAGACCAAACAAAGAAATCCAATTGTACCGGAAAACTGGTCCAGGCTTGATGTGATCTCAACTTGGAGAAAACACTTGTAGAGTAGAGGCTGGGCACTGACGCGTTTCGCTGTATAGGGAGTACAGCTTTTTCAAAGGTGAGGTTATAGTGTCCAAGAGGGTCTTCTTATACCCCTCTAATTAGCTGCTTGTTTCCACATGATTGTAATTAATCAAATAAACTCGTATATTCATGAAAACATTATCATCATAATACGGAGGCAGATCACTATACATAATATATCTAATTTGTAGGAAAGACTTAGTTTTAATAGTTCTTATATTAAACTGTTCTTACCTTTTCCTTTATTTCTACGGAGCTGACTCTGGTCATGTGATATAAATATATGTGACCCGAGCAAGGTCAGTCTATGGACTTGCATCATTACGTTACCATGGGGATTCTTCCCTCTTATCATCCCATTGGACAATAAAAACCCGTGACCGCAGTCAAGTGACATTCCATCGGTGTCTCCATAAACATTAGATGTTTATGGTCAGGATATCCTAGGATTATGGGTATTGTAGTTCAAGTCAATTTTCATTAATAATATCAAAAATGTTCAATAAAACCCGATGTTTATTTTCTAAAATATGAATTAAGAAAGTAATTATATCATTATCTTAGCATAGTCACTGATGTGAAATACAGTGTTTTATCGGCTTTGAAATCCCAGTATTACGAATGTGTGGTGTTAATCAGATGATCACGCTATTGGCTACCCAGTATATCTAAGAATCATAAGAAATATAGTCCGAAACCATCAATAACTAAAAATATGATGCATACACAATAAAGCTACAAAATCCAGAAAAAAATCAATATAAAATGTAAATAAAACCTGAGACTAGGGGCAGAAGGGAGGAATATTGAGAACAACAAGAAAAAGGAATATATATATATATATATAAAAAAAAAAAAAGATTAAAATAAAAAGGGGGAGGGGGAGAGAAGGGGGGGGGGCTTTAAAAACACAATGGAATATATAAATGAAGGACACACACATAGCTTATAGCTGATAAATAGTTCCACTAGATGTAAATTCCGAGTGTGATACCTATATATCGCTAATAATAAATTAGCATTCCAAGGAGAACGGTATCTAATACAAAATAACTAAATTAATATAAGTACAGAAAAAAGGAGGGTCATGAATTCATTCTCATAGTATACTGGTAATAGATGTTTTCTATCATCTATTTTATTCTTATTTACCAATAATCTATTCCTCCCTTGAATGTACATAGACAATAAGGAACATGGCTCCAGACGAGTAAAAACACTTGAGTGCATCGGGGATACATAGGGGTATTTTTTATTATTATGAAGCTAAACAAACTTCTAGCGAAGCTCGATTTTTTATTATTTAATATCTAATTAATTGGTTCTATTTAGATTTTTACATATGTATTTCTTTGGTAAAAAACCATTAGATAACCATATTCAATTCTACTGCCTCATTTAGTCCCTCTGGGTATCTAGAGTTCATCTGGAACATCCAGAAGACTTCTTGTCTACATAAATTTTTGTACCCATCACCCCCCTCGTTTGGTTAATGGGATGTATTCGATACCTACTAGTTTACGACAACTCGGATCCCCATACTCACAATCACAGTATTACCCACAGTCAGACATGTATAACAGTATAGAGGAGAGGATAAAGGCACACAGGGGGCACAGGTCACATACAGAGAGAAAAAAAACACTGTAATACCCCCATACTTACTCATCACATCTCACCTCATGGTGATATCACAGACACTCCTGATAATCACAATCACAGTATTACCCACAGCCAGACATGTATAACAGTATAGAGGAGAGGAGAAAGGCACACAGGGGGCACAGGTCACATACAGAGAGAGAACACACTGTAATATCCCCATACTTACTCATCACATCCCACCTCATGGTGACATCACAGTCACTCCTGATAATCACCATCACAGTATTACCCACAGCCAGACATGTATAACAGTATAGAGGAGAGGAGAAAGGCACACAGGGGGCACAGGTCACAAACAGAGAGAGAAAAAACACTCAGTAGGGGAGAAAAGTACAATAGCATAAATGAAAATAAAAAGGTAATACTATAGGTAATCCATATAATAAAATCAAGCACTAATAAAAAATGTCATCATGGTAATCTGATCACCTAACCTGCACCTTACACTGTCCTCACCCCCCACAGTAATACAAAATTATTACACCAGCTCTCCGTTCAGCTTAAACACAATCCAAGCGCACGTGGCAGCCAGTCACTGCTGAGCGCAACAACTGGGAGAACTGGAGAGGGGCAAGAGAGAGATGGGAGAGACAGACACAGGGGCAGGAGTGGGAGAAGGGTTTAAAGAAGAGAGAGAGAGACCTCCAGGCAGTGACAGGGACAACAGCCAGTACATTATAAGAGCAGATGTCACATATAATGGTCTGTACACACAGAATATGGACGTATGAGTACTGTAATATCCTGAGAACCTACAGAATGGATACGTCGTCCCATGTAATAAGTAAAGCATCGTCCCATGTAATAAGTAACGCATCGCCCCATGTAATAAGTAACGCATCGCCCCATGTAATAAGTAACGCATCCTCGTGAATGTGCAGATATTATCACAGCCGTTCACACATCACTTGTGTACTTATAATATAGATGGCGTATTATATGGAGTTAGCAGTGATATACTAGGAGGGGTCAGACATAATATATATGTAATATAAAGCCGTACCTCGGGGGTGGGAAACCAACTCCCCCAATCACTTATCACCAGTAACAAGCTGGACACAAATAGATGTATAGTTACTATATTATATGTAGGGAAGTATAGAAAGCATCTGTCCGCCATCACTCCTCCGACTCTGTACAGGTCCGAGTAACAACAGGGTATAAATGATCCCCCCACCCCCACCACCGCTTCCTTCCGCGCCTCCAATGCCGTCTTACAGGACAGTTCCGGGAAACCTTCCCATCCGTAAGACTGACTCCAGGGAATGTGGCAGCTTATTATATAGGGACCCCCAGGCGAGAGGTCTATTATCCTGGAGTAAATATGTTACACGTATGATCCAGGCATCAGAGACACAAGCTCAGGTTGTGTCAGAGAGATGAGTCCTCAGCGCCACCTCTAACGCCAGGAAGGCCGCGCTGAGGACGCAGTTTGAGGCCATTTCTGTGGATAAGGGTAAAATCCTTGAAGCACCCAGAAAGGACAGGAGGCCCCCAGTTCCCAGGGCGAGGCTGCCCAGCATCCCGGACCTGTTCCCAGTGAAGAGAGAGATGACCAGGATGCTCAGCGTGGCCCCGGCCTTGGTGAAATAAGGGGCTACACTCTTAGCCTCATGAGTCAGGTACCCCCAGGTGGAGGCCAGGAGGAGAGCAGAGATCAGGACCAGGTTGGCTGTGGAATGGTCACCGCTCAGCCAGAAGAAGGAGAAGACCAGAAGCGGCTGTCCAATAACGCCGGCAATCCATGTGCTGACATAAAGCGCCTCGGCGTGGGCGGGAAACAGGAGACACACAGAGGCCAGACCGTGGAGCAGGAAACCGGCAGACGCCCCTCTGTGCACCTGTAGGAATAGACAATATTACAGCCCCGGACCAGCAGCAGACCCCATATTGTGACTGGCAGCAGAATGACCTTACACTGTGCCTGCCAACCAGTCACGTGCACCCCAAATTCCAGGCGCATAGTGAGGCCCAATAGAGGCCAACAGGTAATAAACGCCGGCCTGGTGATGGAGAGACACGGTGACGTCTTATTACTTCTCACTGACCAGATACAAGAACCAGAGGAACATTCCTCTGTGACCATCACTTTCTATTTACAGACGGTGGTGGGGGAAGGGGGGGCATCGCCGTCTGCTTCATCTTCTTCTACTGGTTGTAAATATACGGACGTGACCCCAGGCGTTACCCGCAGCCCGACATACGGATGTCACCCCCAGCCCCCGATACGCGGCACCTCACCCCCAGCCCCCGACACGTCACCCCCAGCCCCCGACACGTGGTGCGTCACCCTCAGCCCCCGACACGTCACCCTCAGCCCCCGACACACGGCGCGTCCCACTCAGCACCCGACACGTCACCCCCAGCCCCCGACACGTGGTGCGTCACCCTCAGCCCCCGACACGTCACCCTCAGCCCCCGACACGTCACCCCCAGCCATCTCTCCACGGACATCACAGGACCCAGGAAAGCTGCTACCTGATAGGAGACTGTTACTAATAACCTCCAAGGTTACGTGCGCTCCTCCTCCACCATCTCATCCGCAGAGACCAATGTCACATGTCACACTGCCGAGGAGGGTTCTGCTGGGAGAGTCCCGGCATTACGGAGGTGGCTGGGAGCAGAGCAGAGAGAGTGCCCACTGGGCAGGGATCATGGCGGAACTCTGCTTCAGTTACCCCTCTGAGGCCGGAGCTGCAGCACACAGAGCCGTGTTATGTACCTATGAGGCGGCAGCACACAGAGCCGTGTTATGTAGCTATGAGGCCGCAGCACACAGAGCTGTGTTATGTAGCTATGAGGCCGCAGCACACAGAGCCGTGTTATGTATCTATGAGGCCGCAGCACACAGAGCCGTGTTATGTACCTATGAGGCCGCAGCACACAGAGCCGTGTTATGTACCTATGAGGCCGCAGCACACAGAGCCGTGTTATGTAGCTATGAGGCCGCAGCACACAGAGCCGTGTTAAGTAGCTATGAGGCCGCAGCACACAGAGCCGTGTTAAGTAGCTATGAGGCCGCAGCACACAGAGCCGTGTTATGTAGCTAACGAGGCCGCAACACACAGATCCGTGTTATGTACCTACGAGGCTGCAGCACACAGAGCCGTGTTATGTACCTATGAGGCAGCAGCACACAGAGCCGTGTTATGTACCTATGAGGCCGCAGCACACAGAGCCGTGTTATGTACCTATGAGGCTGCAGCACACAGAGCCGTGTTATGTACCTATGAGGCTGCAGCACACAGAGCCGTGTTATGTACCTATGAGGCCGGAGCTGCAGCACACAGAGCCGTGTTATGTACCTATGAGGCTGCAGCACACAGAGCCGTGTTATGTACCTATGAGGCCGCAGCACACAGAGCCGTGTTATGTACCTATGAGGCTGCAGCACACAGAGCCGTGTTATGTACCTATGAGGCCGGAGCTGCAGCACACAGAGCCGTGTTATGTACCTATGAGGCTGCAGCACACAGAGCCGTGTTATGTACACATGAGGCTGCAGCACACAGAGCCGTGTTATGTACCTATGAGGCCGGAGCTGCAGCACACAGAGCCGTGTTATGTACCTATGAGGCTGCAGCACACAGAGCCGTGTAATGTACCTATGAGGCCGCAGCACACAGAGCCGTGTTATGTACCTATGAGGCCGGAGCTGCAGCACACAGAGCCGTGTTATGTACCTATGAGGCTGCAGCACACAGAGCCGTGTTATGTACACATGAGGCTGCAGCACACAGAGCCGTGTTATGTACCTATGAGGCCGGAGCTGCAGCACACAGAGCCGTGTTATGTAGCTATGAGGCCGCAGCACACAGAGCCGTGTTATGTACCTATGAGGCCGCAGCACACAGAGCCGTGTTAAGTACCTATGAGGCCGCAGCACACAGAGCCGTGTTATGTACCTATGAGGCCGCAGCACACAGAGCCGTGTTATGTACCTATGAGGCCGCAGCACACAGAGCCGTGTTATGTAGCTATGAGGCCGCAGCACACAGAGCCGTGTTATGTAGCTATGAGGCCGCAGCACACAGAGCCGTGTTATGTACCTGTGAGGCCGCAGCACACAGAGCCGTGTTATGTACCTGTGAGGCCGCAGCACACAGAGCCGTGTTATGTACCTGTGAGGCCGCAGCACACAGAGCCGTGTTATGTACCTGTGAGGCCGCAGCACACAGAGCCGTGTAATGTAACTATGAGGCCGCAGCACACAGAGCCGTGTTATGTACCTATGAAGCCGGAGCTGCAGCACACAGAGCCGTGTTATATACCTATGAGGCTGCAGCACACAGAGCCGTGTTATGTACCTATGAGGCCGGAGCTACAGCACACAGAGCCGTGTTATGTACCTATGAGGCTGCAGCACACAGAGCCGTGTTATGTACCTATGAGGCTGCAGCACACAGAGCCGTGTTATGTACCTATGAGGCCGGAGCTGCAGCACACAGAGCCGTGTTATGTACCTATGAGGCCGCAGCACACAGAGCCGTGTTATGTACCTATGAGGCCGCAGCACACAGAGCCGTGTTATGTACCTATGAGGCCGCAGCACACAGAGCCGTGTTATGTACCTAGGAGGCCGCAGCACACAGAGCCGTGTTATGTACCTACGAGGCCGCAGCACACAGAGCCGTGTTATGTACCTACGAGGCCGCAGCACACAGAGCCGTGTTATGTACCTACGAGGCCGCAGCACACAGAGCCGTGTTATGTACCTACGAGGCCGCAGCACACAGAGCCGTGTTATGTACCTAGGAGGCCGCAGCACACAGAGCCGTGTTATGTACCTACGAGGCCGCAGCACACAGAGCCGTGTTATGTACCTACGAGGCCGCAGCACACAGAGCCGTGTTATGTACCTAGGAGGCCGCAGCACACAGAGCCGTGTTATGTACCTACGAGGCCGCAGCACACAGAGCCGTGTTATGTACCTATGAGGCCGCAGCACACAGAGCCGTGTTATGTACCTATGAGGCCGCAGCACACAGAGCCGTGTTATGTACCTATGAGGCCGCAGCACACAGAGCCGTGTTATGTAGCTATGAGGCCGCAGCACACAGAGCCGTGTTATGTACCTATGAGGCCGAAGCTACAGCACACAGAGCCGTGTTATGTACCTATGAGGCTGCAGCACACAGAGCCGTGTTATGTACCTATGAGGCTGCAGCACACAGAGCCGTGTTATGTACCTATGAGGCCGGAGCTGCAGCACACAGAGCCGTGTTATGTACTTATGAGGCTGCAGCACACAGAGCCGTGTTATGTACCTATGAGGCCGCAGCACACAGAGCCGTGTTATGTACCTATGAGGCCGGAGCTGCAGCACACAGAGCCGTGTTATGTACCTATAAGGCTGCAGCACACAGAGCCGTGTTATGTACACATGAGGCTGCAGCACACAGAGCCGTGTTATGTACCTATGAGGCCGGAGCTGCAGCACACAGAGCCGTGTTATGTACCTATGAGGCTGCAGCACACAGAGCCGTGTTATGTACCTATGAGGCCGCAGCACACAGAGCCGTGTTATGTACCTATGAGGCCGGAGCTGCAGCACACAGAGCCGTGTTATGTACCTATGAGGCTGCAGCACACAGAGCCGTGTTATGTACACATGAGGCTGCAGCACACAGAGCCGTGTTATGTACCTATGAGGCCGGAGCTGCAGCACACAGAGCCGTGTTATGTAGCTATGAGGCCGCAGCACACAGAGCCGTGTTATGTACCTATGAGGCCGCAGCACACAGAGCCGTGTTAAGTACCTATGAGGCCGCAGCACACAGAGCCGTGTTATGTACCTATGAGGCCGCAGCACACAGAGCCGTGTTATGTACCTATGAGGCCGCAGCACACAGAGCCATGTTATGTAGCTATGAGGCCGCAGCACACAGAGCCGTGTTATGTAGCTATGAGGCCGCAGCACACAGAGCCGTGTTATGTAGCTATGAGGCCGCAGCACACAGAGCCGTGTTATGTACCTGTGAGGCCGCAGCACACAGAGCCGTGTTATGTACCTGTGAGGCTGCAGCACACAGAGCCGTGTAATGTACCTATGAGGCCGCAGCACACAGAGCCGTGTTATGTACCTATGAAGCCGGAGCTGCAGCACACAGAGCCGTGTTATATACCTATGAGGCCGCAGCACACAGAGCCGTGTTATGTACCTATGAGGCCGGAGCTACAGCACACAGAGCCGTGTTATGTACCCATGAGGCTGCTGGCTCCAGGAGGCACACGGTGAAGCACCATACACACAGAGGTCATGGGTGGCACCTGCAGGGGGCAGACATGTAGGAGGGATGGGGTATGGGACTTAGGACGGGCACGTTGCCTAGTGTGTAACCTCTATGTGTGGTTCCATGGGTCTTTCCATTGGCCTGCATACACGGCCGATGGAGCAACCCAGCTGCCGACACCGTCCTGGTCAATGGTGTCGGCTAACAATATATAAGGCGGGCGTTTATCAGATCATGCAGTGTGTACCAACCGCCCGATATATCGTTCATCTGCACCACTGGGCGTGGCATTGGCGGGTCGCTTAGTGTGTGCCCAGCCTATGGGATCGGGACGTCTGGGTGTGGAGTGATTCTGGGAGACGTATTATGTATCTAATATCAGCATCATCCGCACCGCGACGACACGAGACGGATTACTGGCCGCCGACTCCGTGACCGTAACACAACGTCATAGCGAGGAGTCTCGGGCTCCCCTGTCACAGTATGAGTCTGTTACACTCAGTTCTCACCTGAAGTGTCCGCGCTGCCGACAGCAGACAGACGGCACCAAGGACGACCTGCGAGATCAGGACAGTGACCTCTGAGCTCGGTGCCCCCAACATGCCTGGAGAAGACCCACGACACAGACCACTGCCGACACACAGACCACTGCCGACAGACTACTGCCACAGGCCGCCTGCCGCCACATAGACCACTGCCGCCTGCCGACTCAGACCACTGCCGCCTGCCGACACAGACCACTGCTGCCTGCCGACACAGACATGGAGGACAAATACATTGCATTAGTGATAACTATGCTAACAGGAGAAGTTCCTGAGGGGACACCAAGCCCACAGCGAGACCCCCCCTCACATCTATTACTCCCCTGTGACCCCCCCTCACATGTATAACCCCACTGTGACCCCCCCTCACATGTATTACTCCACTGTGACCCCCCTCACATGTATTACTCCCCTGTGACCCCCCCCCTCACATTTATTACTCCCCTGTGACCCCCCCTCACATGTATAACCCCACTGTGACCCCCCCCACATCTATTACTCCACTGTGACCCACCTCACATGTATTACTCCACTGTGACTCCCCTCACATCTATTACTCCACTGTGACCTCCCCTCACATCTATTACTCCACTGTGACCCCCCCCCTCACATCTATTACTCCACTGTGACCCCTCTCACATCTATTACTCCACTGTGACCCCCCTCACATCTATTACTCCACTGTGACCCCCCCTCACATCTATTACTCCACTGTGACCCCCCACCTCACATCTATTACTCCACTGTGACCCCACCCCTCACATCTATTACCCCACCCCTCACATCTATTACCCCACTGTGACCCCTCTCTCACATCTATTACTCCACTGTGACCCCCCCCCTCACATCTATTACTCCACTGTGACCCCACCCCTCACATCTATTACCCCACCCCTCACATCTATTACCCCACTGTGACCCCCCCCTCACATCTATTACTCCACTGTGACCCCCCCTCACATCTATTACTCCACTGCGACCCCCCCCTCACATCTATTACTCCGCTGTGACCCCCCCCTCACATCTATTACTCCACTTTGACCCCCCCCCTCACATCTATTACTCCGCTGTGACCCCCCCCCTCACATCTATTACTCCGCTGTGACCCCCCCTCACATCTATTACTCCACTGTGACCCCCCCTCACATCTATTACTCCACTGCGACCCCCCCCTCACATCTATTACTCCACTGTGACCCCCCTCACATCTATTACTCCGCTGTGACCCCCCCTCACATCTATTACTCCACTGTGACCCCCCCTCACATCTATTACTCCACTGCGACCCCCCCCTCACATCTATTACTCCACTGTGACCCCCCCCTCACATCTATTACTCCACTGTCCGCTGTGACCCCCCCTCACATCTATTACTCCACTGTGACCCCCCCTCACATCTATTACTCCACTGCGACCCCCCCCTCACATCTATTACTCCACTGTGACCCCCCTCACATCTATTACTCCGCTGTGACCCCCCCTCACATCTATTACTCCACTGTGACCCCCCCTCACATCTATTACTCCACTGTGACCCCCCCTCACATCTATTACTCCACTGTGACCCCACCCCTCACATCTATTACTCCACTGTGACCCCCCCCCTCACATCTATTACCCCACTGTGACCCCCCCCTCACATCTATTACTCCACTGTGACCCCCCTCACATCTATTACCCCACTGTGACCCCCCCCTCACATCTATTACTCCACTGTGACCCCACCCCTCACATCTATTACCCCACTGCGACCCCCCCCCCTCACATCTATTACTCCACTGTGACCCCTCCCCTGTGCATGACGCTGGGATCGCTGCTCCCTACCCCCGGGCCCGGGATCCGCCCTCTGCCGCCGCCGCTATGGGGATCCTGCGTCTGGCTGAGCTGATCCGGGAGAAGGCTCCGGGGAGCGAACGGACCACGGAGCTCAGCAGCTACCGAGGTGTGGACCCCAGGCATGCTGAGACCTGTAGTCCCCGACACTGACGTCACAACACGTATATCTCCCAGGATGCCGTGCGCCGGGATACACAGAACCAACCTCTCATGATCCCTACACCTGCTCCCTACTCCCAGCATGCCGTGCGCCGGGATACACAGGGCCAACACCTCCTGATCCCTACACCTGCTCCCTACTCCCAGCATGCCGTGCACCGTGATACACAGGGCCAACACCTCTCCTGATCCCTACACCTGCTCCCTACTCCCAGCATGCCGTGCGCCGGGATACACAGAACCAACCTCTCATGATCCCTACACCTGCTCCCTACTCCCAGCATGCCGTGCACCGTGATACACAGGGCCAACACCTCTCCTGATCCCTACACCTGCTCCCTACTCCCAGCATGCCGTGCACCGTGATACACAGGGCCAACACCTCTCCTGATCCCTACACCTGCTCCCTACTCCCAGCATGCCGTGCACCGGTATACACAGGACCAAAACCTCTCCTGATCCCTACACCTGCTCCCTACTCCCAGCATGCCGTGCACCGTGATACACAGGGCCAACACCTCCTGATCCCTACACCTGCTCCCTACTCCCAGCATGCCGTGCGCCGTGATACACAGGGCCAACACCTCTCCTGATCCCTACACCTGCTCCCTACTCCCAGCATGCCGTGCGCCGGGATACACAGAACCAACCTCTCATGATCCCTACACCTGCTCCCTACTCCCAGCATGCCGTGCACCGTGATACACAGGGCCAACACCTCTCCTGATCCCTACACCTGCTCCCTACTCCCAGCATGCCGTGCACCGTGATACACAGGGCCAACACCTCTCCTGATCCCTACACCTGCTCCCTACTCCCAGCATGCCGTGCACCGGTATACACAGGACCAAAACCTCTCCTGATCCCTACACCTGCTCCCTACTCCCAGCATGCCGTGCACCGTGATACACAGGGCCAACACCTCCTGATCCCTACACCTGCTCCCTACTCCCAGCATGCCGTGCGCCGGGATACACAGGGCCAACACCTCTCCTGATCCCTACACCTGCTCCCTACTCCCAGCATGCCGTGCACCGGTATACACAGGACCAAAACCTCTCCTGATCCCTACACCTGCTCCCTACTCCCAGCATGCCGTGCGCCGGGATACACAGGGCCAACACCTCCTGATCCCTACACCTGCTCCCTACTCCCAGCATGCCGTGCACCGTGATACACAGGGCCAACACCTCTCCTGATCCCTACACCTGCTCCCTACTCCCAGCATGCCGTGCACCGGTATACACAGGACCAAAACCTCTCCTGATCCCTACACCTGCTCCCTACTCCCAGCATGCCGTGCGCCGGGATACACAGGGCCAACACCTCCTGATCCCTACACCTGCTCCCTACTCCCAGCATGCCGTGCACCGTGATACACAAGCCAAATTCCTCTACTGGTCCCTACACCAAATCCCAAAACCCAGCATTCGGGGGAGCAGTCAGGAAGCCGACCACCGGCTTCCCGACTGTCTAATCCCGGCAAGGTACTAATGACAGGCGTCGAGATCCTGACACCTGTCTTTAGACCATGCCGGGAGCCCGACACCCGGCTTACCGATCGAACGTAAGCCGAATGCGGACAGGGCTAGGTTAGGGGCTCCCGGGGGGGGGGCTAGGGTTAGCCTAGGGGAAGAGGGTAGGGCTAGGGTTAGGCACCCCCGGGGAGGGTTAGGCACTTGGGGGAGGTTTGGGTTACACCCCTCCCCCCCGGGAGACTTAGGTTTAGGCAGCAGGGAAGGGGGGTTAGGGTTAGGCACTTGTGGGGAGGGGGTTAGGGTTAGGCACCCCTAAAGGAGGGTTAGGGTAGGGAGTAAGGTTAGTGATATTTACCTTTTGTAGCTTCGTGATTTTCATCCCTCCCGGACTTCCGCTGTCGGGATTTGAAACATAAATTATACTGATCCCGCATGGGGTACGCCGGGATACAGAGTCTATAGGTCTCCTACCCTACACAGATGATGGACCCCCAGTAGAGGACCCCTATTCCATACCTCAAATCCCATAGGCCCTACAGCAATCTATGCACCCATAACCCTGAATCACTTGAACCAGGGACTCTACTTCCTACACCCAGTACCCATCTCATTCCCACCTACTTCCTACACCCAGTACCCATCTCACTCCCACCTACTCCCTACACTCAGTACCCATCTAACTCCCACCTACTTAATACACCCAGTACCCCATCTCATTCCCACCTACACCCAGTACCCAACTCACTCCCACCTACTTCCTACACCCAGTACCCATCTCACTCCCACCTACTCCCTACACTCAGTACCCATCTCACTCCCACCTACTTCCTACACCCAGTACCCATCTCACTCCCACCTACTCCCTACACCCAGTACCCATCTCACTCCCACCTACTTCCTACACCCAGTACCCATCTCATTCCCACCTACTTCCTACACCCAGTACCCATCTCATTCCCACCTACTTTCTACACCCAGTACCCCATCTCATTCCCACCTACTCCCTACACCCAGTACCCATCTCACTCCCACCTACTTCCTACACTCAGAACCCATCTCACTCCCACCTACTTCCTACACCCAGTACCCATCTCACTCCCACCTACTTCCTACACCCAGTACCCATCTCACTCCCACCTACACCCAGTACCCATCTCACTCCCACCTACTTCCTACACCCAGTACCGATCTCACTCCCTCCTACTTCCTACACTCAGTACCCCATGTCACTCCCACCTACTTCCTACACCCAGTACCCATCTCACACCCACCTACTTCCTACACCCAGTATTCCATCTCATTACCACCTACTTCCTACACCCAGTACCCATCTCACTCCCATCTACACCCAGTACCCATCTCACTCCCAACAACACCCAGTACCCATCTCACTCCCACCTACTACCTACACCCAGTACCCATCTCACTACCACCTACTTCCTACACTCAGTACCCATCTCACTCCCAACTACTCCCTAAATTCAGTACCCCATCTCACTCCCACCAAATTCCTACACTCAGTACTCATGTCACTCCCACTTACTTCCTACACCCAGTTCCCATCTCATTCCCACCTACTTCCTACACTCAGTACCCATCTCACTCCCACCTACTTCCTACACCCAGTACCCATCTCACTCCCACCTACACCAAGTACCCCATCTCATTCCCACCTACTTTCTACACCCAGTACCCATCTCACTCCCACATACTTCCTACACCCAGTACCCCAACTCATTCCCACCTACTTCCTACACCCAGTACCCCATCTCACTCCCTCCTACTTCCTACACTCAGTACCCCATGTCACTCCCACCTACTTCCTACACCCAGTACCCATCTCACTCCCACCTACACCCAGTACCCATCTCACTCCCACCTACTTCCTACACCCAGTACCCATCTCACTCCCACCTACTTCCTACACCCAGTACCCATCTCACTCCCACCTACACCCAGTACCCATCTCACTCCCACCTACTTCCTACACCCAGTACCCATCTCACTCCCACCTACTTCCTACACTCAGTATCCCATCTCACTCCCACCTACACCAAGTACCCCATCTCACACCCACCTACTTCCTACACTCAGTACCCATCTCACTCCCACCTACTTCCTACACCCAGTACCCATCTCATTCCCACCTACTTCCTACACCCAGTACCCATCTCACTCCCACCTACTCCCTACACTCAGTACCCATCTCACTCCCACCTACTTCCTACACCCAGTACCCATCTCACTCCCATCTACACCCAGTACCCATCTCACTCCCACCTACTTCCTACACTCAGTATCCCATCTCACTCCCACCTACACCAAGTACCCCATCTCACACCCACCTACTTCCTACACTCAGTACCCATCTCACTCCCACCTACTTCCTACACCCAGTACCCATCTCATTCCCACCTACTTCCTACACCCAGTACCCATCTCACTCCCACCTACTCCCTACACTCAGTACCCATCTCACTCCCACCTACTTCCTACACCCAGTACCCCATCTCACTCCCAGCTACTTCCTACACCCAGTACCCATCTCACTCCCATCTACACCCAGTACCCATCTCACTCCCACCTACTACCTACACCCAGTAGCCCATCTCACTCCCACCTACACCAAGAACCCCATCTCATACCCACCTACTTCCTACACTCAGTACCCATCTCACTCCCACATACTTCCTACACCCAGTACCCACCTCACTCCCACATACTTCCTACACCCAGTACCCCATCTCATTCCCACCTACTTCCTACACCCAGTACTCCATCTCACTCCCTCCTACTTCCTACACTCAGTACCCCATGTCACTCCCACCTACTTCCTACACCCAGTACCCATCTCACTCCCACCTACTCCCTACACTCAGTACCCATCTCACTCCCACCTACTTCCTACACCCAGTACCCCATCTCATTCCCACCTACACCCAGTACCCATCTCTCACTCCCACCTACTTCCGACACCCAGTACCCATCTCATTCCCACCTACATCCTACACCCAGTACCCATCTCACTCCCACCTACTCCCTACACTCAGTACCCATCTCACTCCCACCTACTCCCTACACCCAGTACCCATCTCACTCCCACCTACTTCCTACACCCAGTACCCATCTCATTCCCACCTACTTCCTACACCCAGTACCCATCTCATTCCCACCTACTTCCTACACCCAGTACCCATCTCACTCCCACGTACTCCCTACACTCAGTACCCATCTCACTCCCACCAACTTCCTATACCCAGTACCCCATCTCACTCCCACCTACTTCCTACACCCAGTACCCCATCTCACTCCCACCTACTCCCTACACCCAGTACCCATCTCACTCCCACCTACTTCCTACACTCAGAACCCATCTCATTCCCACCTACTTCCTACACCCAGTACCCATCTCACTCCCACCTACTTCCTACACCCAGTACCCCATCTCATTCCCACCTACTCCCTACACCCAGTACCCATCTCACTCCCACCTACTTCCTACACCCAGTACCCATCTCACTCCCACCTACTTCCTAAACTCAGTACCCCATCTCACTCCCACCTACTTCCTACACTCAGTACCCCATATCACTCCCACCTACTTCCTACACCCAGTACCCATCTCACTCCCACCTACTTCCTACACCCACTACCCATCTCATTCCCACCTACTCCCTACACTCAGTACCCCATCTCACTCCCACCTACTTCCTAAACTCAGTACCCCATCTCACTCCCACCTACTTCCTACACTCAGTACCCCATCTCACTCCCACCTACTTCCTACACCCAGTACCCCATCTCATTCCCACCTACACCCACTACCCATCTCACTCCCACCTACTTCCTACACCCAGTACCCATCTCATTCCCACCTACTTCCTACAACTAGTAACCATCTCATTCCCACCTACTTCCTACACCCAGTACCCATCTCATTCCCACCTACTTCCTACACCCAGTAACCATCTCATTCCCACCTACTTCCTACACCGAGTACCCATCTCACTCCCACCTACTCCCTACACTCAGTACCCATCTCATTCCCACCTACTTCCTACACCCAGTACCCTTTTCACTCCCACCTACTCCCTACACTCAGTACCCATCTCACTCCCACCTACTTCCTACACCCAATACCCATCTCACTCCCACCTATTTCCTACACTCATTACCCATCTCATTCCCACCTACTTCCTACACTCAGTACCCATCTCACTCCCACCTACTTCCTACACTCAGTACCCCATCTCACTCCCACCTACTTCCTACACTCAGTACCCCATCTCATTCCCACCTTCTTACTTCACCCAGTACCTATCTCACTCCCACCCACTTCCTACACTCAGTACCCATCTCACTGCCACATACTTCCTACAACCAGTACCCCATCTCATTCCCACCTACTTCCTACACCCAGTACCCCATCTCACTCCCACCTACTTCCTACACTCAGTACCCCATTTCACTCCCACCTACACCCAGTACCCCATCTCACTCCCAACTACTTCCTACAATCAGTACCCATCTCATTCCCACCTACTTCCTACACTCAGAACTCATCTCATTCCCACCTACTTCCTACACCCAGTACCCATCTCATTCCCACCTACTCCCTACACCCAGTACTCATCTCACTCCCACCTACTTCCTACACCCACTACCAATCTCATTCCCACCTACTCCCTACACCCAGTACCCATCTCACTCCCACCTACACCAAGTACCCCATCTCATACCCACCTACTTCCTACACTCAGTACCCATCTCACTCCCACCTCCTTCCTACACCCAGTACCCCATGTCACTCCCACCTACTTCCTACACCCAGTACCCATCTCACTCCCACCTCCTTCCTGAACTCAGTACCCCATATCACTCCCACCTACTTCCTACACTCAGTATCCCATCTCACTCCCACCTGCTTCCTACACTCTGTACCCCATCTCACTCCCACCTACTTCCTACACTCAGTACCCCATCTCATTCCCACCTTCTTCCTACACCCAGTACCCATCTCACTCCCACCCACTTCCTACACTCAGTACCCATCTCACTCCCACCTACTTCCTACACCCAGTACCCCATCTCATTCCCACCTACTTCCTACACCCAGTACCCATCTCACTCCCACCTACTTCCTACATTCAGTACCCATCTCACTACCACCTACTTCCTATACCCACTACCCATCTCATTCCCACGTACTCCCTACACTCAGTACCAATCTCACTCCCAACTTCTTCCTACACCCAGTACCCATCTCACTCCCACCTTCTTCCTACACCCACTACCCATCTCACTCCCACCTACTTCCTACACTCACTACCCATCTCATTCCCAACTACTCCCTAAATTCTGTACCCCATCTCACTCCCACCAAATTCCTACACTCAGTACTCATGTCACTCCCACTTACTTCCTACACCCAGTACCCATCTCATTCCCACCTACTTCCTACACTCAGTACCCATCTCACTCCCACCTACTTCCTACACCCAGTACCCATCTCTTTCCCGCCTACTTCCTACACCCAGTACCCCATCTCACTTCCACCGACTTCCTACACTCAGTACCCCATTTCACTCCCACCTACACCCAGTACCCCATCTCACTCCCAACTACTTCCTACACTCAGTACCCATCTCATTCCCTCCTACTTCCTACACTCAGAACTCATCTCATTCCCACCTACTTCGTACACTCAGTACCCATCTCATTCCCACCTACTCCCTACACTCAGTACCCCATCTCACTCCCATCTACTTCCTACACCCAGTACCCATCTCACTCCCACCTTCTTCCTACACCCACTACCAATCTCATTCCCACCTACTCCCTACACTCAGTACCCATCTCACTCCCACCTACTTCCTACACCCAGTACCCATCTCACTCCCACCTACTTTCTACACTCACTACCCATCTCACTCCCACCTACTTCCTACACTCACTACCCTTCTCACTCCCACCTACTTCCTACAAACAGAACCCCATCTCACTCCCACCTACACCCTGTACCCATCTCACTCCCACCTACTTCCTACACCCTCTACCCATCTCATTCCCACCTACTCCCTACACTCAGTACCCATCTCACTCCCACCTACTTCCTACACCCAGTACCCATCTCACTCCCACCTACTCCCTACACTCAGTACCCCATCTCACTCCCACCTACTTCCTAAACTCAGTACCCCATATCACTCCCACCTACTTCCTACACTCAGTATCCCATCTCACTCCCACCTGCTTCCTACACTCTGTACCCCATCTCACTCCCACCTACTTCCTACACTCAGTACCCCATCTCATTCCCACATACTTCCTACACGCAGTACCCATCTCACTCCCACCTACTTCCTACACCCAGTACCCATCTCACTCCCACCTACTCCCTACACTCAGTACCCATCTCACTCCCACCTACTTCCAACACCCAGTACCCGTCTCATTCCCAACTACTCCCTACATTCAGTACCCCATCTCACTCCCACCAACTTCCTACACTCAGTACTCATCTCAATCCCACCTACTTCCTACACCCAGTACCCATCTCATTCCCACCTACTTCCTACACTCAGTACCCATCTCATTCCCACCTACTTCCTACACCCAGTACCCATCTCATTCCCACCTACTTCCTACACCCAGTACCCCATCAAACTCCCACCTACTTCCTACACTCAGTACCCCATTTCACTCCCACCTCCTTCCTACACTCAGTACCCCATCTCACTCCCACCTACACCCAGTACCCCATCTCACTCCCAACTACTTCCTACACTCAGTACCCATCTCATTCCCACCTACTTCCTACACTCAGTACCCATCTCACTCCCACTTCCTTCCTACACTCAGTACCCATCTCACTCCCACCTACTTCCTACACCCAGTACCCATCTCACTCCCACCTACTTCCTACACCCAGTACCCATCTCACTCCCACCTACTTCCTTCACCCGGTACCCATCTCACTCCCACCTATTTCCTACACCTAGTACCCCATCTCACTCCCACCTACTTCCTACACCCAGTACCAATCTCACTCCCACATACTTCCTACACCAAGTACCCCATCTCATTCCCGACTACACCCAGTACTCCATCTCACTTACACCTACTTCCTACCCCCAGTACCCCCATCTCACTCCCCACCTACTTCCTACACCAAGTATACCATCTCACTCTCACCTACACCCAGTGCCCATCTCACTCCCACCTACTCTCAGTACCCATCTCACTCCCACCTACTTCCTACACCCAGTACCCATCTCACTCCCACCTACTTCCTACACTCAGTACCCCATCTCACTCCCTCCTACTTCCTACACTCAGTACCCCATCTCACTCCCCACCTACTTCCTACACCCAGTACCCATCTCATTCCCACCTACTTCCTACACCCAGTACCCCATCCCCTCTTCCACCGACTTCCTACACTCAGTACCCCCATTTCACTCCCACCTACACCCAGTACCCCATCTCACTCCCAACTACTTCCTACACCCAGTACCCATCTCACTCCCACCTACTTCCTACACCCACTACCAATCTCATTCCCACCTACTCCCTACACTCAGTACCCATCTCACTCCCACCTACTTCCTACACCCAGTACCCATCTCACTCCCCACCTACTTCCTACACTCAGTACCCATCTCACTCCCACCTACTTCCTACACTCACTACCCATCTCACTCCCACCTACTTCCTACAAACAGTACCCCATCTCACTCCCACCTACACCCAGTACCCATCTCACTCCCACCTACTTCCTACACCCTCTACCCATCTCATTCCCACCTACTCCCTACACTCAGTACCCATCTCACTCCCACCTACTTCCTACACTCAGTACCCATCTCACTCCCACCTACATCATACACTCAGTACCCCCATCTCACTCCCACCTACACCAAGTACCCCGTCTCATACCCACCTACTTCCTACACTCAGTACCCATCTCACTCCCACATACTCCCACATCCAGTACCCCATGTCACTCCCACCTTCTTCCTACACCCAGTACCCATCTCACTCCCACCTACTTCCTACACTCAGTACCCCACCTACTTCCTAATCTGAGTACCCCATATCACTCCCTCCTACTTCCTACACTCAGTATCCCATCTCACTCCCACCTGCTTCCTACACTCAGTACCCCATCTCACTCCCACCTACATCAAGTACCCCATCTCATACCCACCTACTTCCTACACTCAGTACCCATCTCACTCCCACCTACTTCCTACACCCAGTACCCATCTCACTCCCACCTTCTTCCTACACCCAGTACCCATCTCACTCACACCTACTTCCTACACTCTGTAGCCATCTCACTCCCACATACTTCCTACACCCAGTACCCCTTCTCATTCCCACCTACTTCCTACACCCAGTACCCATCTCACTCCCACCTACTTCCTACATTCAGTACCCATCTCACTACCACCTACTTCCTATACCCACTACCCATCTCATTCCCACCTACTCCCTACAATCAGTACCCATCTCACTCCCACCTTCTTCCTTCACCCACTACCCATCTCACTCCCACCTACTTCCTACACTCACTACCCATCTCACTCCCACCTACTTCCTACACTCAGTACCCCATCTTACTCCCACCTACTTCCTACACTCAGTACCCCATCTTACTCCCCACCTACTTCCTACACTCAGTACCCATCTCACTCCCACCCACTTTCTACACTCAGTACCCATCTCACTCCCACATACTTCCTATACCCAGTACCCCATCTCATTCCCACCTACTTCCTACACCCAGTACCCATCTCACTCCCACCTACTTCCTACATTCAGTACCCATCTCATTCCCACTACTTCCTACACTCAGTACCCATCTCGCTCCCACCTACACCCCAGTACCCCATCTCACTCCAATTACATCCTACACTCAGTACCCATCTCACTCCCACCTACTTCCTACACTCAGTACCCATCTCACTCCCATGTACTTCCTACACCCAGTACCCATCTCACTCCCACCTACTCCCTACACTCAGTACCCATCTCACTCCCACCTACTTCCTACACCCAGTACCCATCTCATTCCCAACTACTCCCTACATTCAGTACCCCATCTCACTCCCACCAACTTCCTACACTCAGTACTCATCTCACTCCCACCTACTTCCTACACCCAGTACCCATCTCATTTCCACCTACTTCCTACACTCAGTACCCATCTCATTCCCACCTACTTCCTACACCCAGTACCCATCTCACTCCCACCTACTTCCTAAACTCAGTATCCATCTCACTCCCACCTACTTCCTACACCCACTACCCATCTCATTCCCACCTACTCCCTACACTCAGTACCCCATCTCACTCCCACCTACTTCCTAAACTCAGTACCCCATCTCACTCCCACCTACTTCCTACACTCAGTACCCCCATCTCACTCCCACCTACTTCCTACACCCAGTACCCCATCTCATTCCCACCTACAACCACTACCCATCTCACTCCCACCTACTTCCTACACCCAGTACCCATCTCATTCCCACCTACTTCCTACAACCAGTAACCATCTCATTCCCACCTACTTCCTACACCCAGTACCCATCTCATTCCCACCTACTTCCTACACCCAGTAACCATCTCATTCCCAACTACTTCCTACACTCAGTACCCATCTAACTCCCACCTACTTAATACACCCAGTACCCCCATCTCATTCCCACCTACACCCAGTACCCATCTCACTCCCACCTACTTCCTACACCCAGTACCCATCTCACTCCCACCTACTCCCTACACTCAGTACCCATCTCACTCCCACCTACTTCCTACACCCAGTACCCATCTCACTCCCACCTACTCCCTACACCCAGTACCCATCTCACTCCCACCTACTTCCTACACCCAGTACCCATCTCATTCCCCACCTACTTCCTACACCCAGTACCCATCTCATTCCCACCTACTTCTCTACCATCTCATTCCCACCTACTCCCTACACCCAGTACCCATCTCACTCCCACCTACTTGCTACACTCAGAACCCATCTCACTCCCACCTACTTCCTACACCCAGTACCCATCTCACTCCCACCTACTTCCTACACCCAGTACCCATCTCACTCCCACCTACACCCAGTACCCATCTCACTCCCACCTACTTCCTACACCCAGTACCGATCTCACTCCCTCCTACTTCCTACACCCAGTATTCCATCTTATTACCACCTACTTCCTACACCCAGTACCCATCTCACTCCCATCTACACCCAGTACCCATCTCACTCCCAACAACACCCAGTACCCATCTCACTCCCACCTACTACCTACACCCAGTACCCATCTCACTCCCACCTGCTTCCTACACTCAGTACCCCATCTCACTCCCACCTACATCAAGTACCCCATCTCATACCCACCTACTTCCTACACTCAGTACCCATCTCACTCCCACCTACTTCCTACACCCAGTACCCATCTCACTCCCACCTTCTTCCTACACCCAGTACCCATCTCACTCCCACCTACTTCCTACACTCTGTAGCCATCTCACTCCCACATACTTCCTACACCCAGTACCCCTTCTCATTCCCACCTACTTCCTACACCCAGTACCCATCTCACTCCCACCTACTTCCTACATTCAGTACCCATCTCACTACCACCTACTTCCTATACCCACTACCCATCTCATTCCCACCTACTCCCTACAATCAGTACCCATCTCACTCCCACCTTCTTCCTTCACCCACTACCCATCTCACTCCCACCTACTTCCTACACTCACTACCCATCTCACTCCCACCTACTTCCTACACTCAGTACCCCATCTTACTCCCACCTACTTCCTACACTCAGTACCCCATCTTACTCCCACCTACTTCCTACACTCAGTACCCATCTCACTCCCACCCACTTTCTACACTCAGTACCCATCTCACTCCCACATACTTCCTATACCCAGTACCCCATCTCATTCCCACCTACTTCCTACACCCAGTACCCATCTCACTCCCACCTACTTCCTACATTCAGTACCCATCTCATTCCCACTACTTCCTACACTCAGTACCCATCTCGCTCCCACCTACACCCAGTACCCCATCTCACTCCAATTACATCCTACACTCAGTACCCATCTCACTCCCACCTACTTCCTACACTCAGTACCCATCTCACTCCCATGTACTTCCTACACCCAGTACCCATCTCACTCCCACCTACTCCCTACACTCAGTACCCATCTCACTCCCACCTACTTCCTACACCCAGTACCCATCTCATTCCCAACTACTCCCTACATTCAGTACCCCATCTCACTCCCACCAACTTCCTACACTCAGTACTCATCTCACTCCCACCTACTTCCTACACCCAGTACCCATCTCATTTCCACCTACTTTCTACACTCAGTACCCATCTCATTCCCACCTACTTCCTACACCCAGTACCCATCTCACTCCCACCTACTTCCTAAACTCAGTACCCATCTCACTCCCACCTACTTCCTACACCCACTACCCATCTCATTCCCACCTACTCCCTACACTCAGTACCCCATCTCACTCCCACCTACTTCCTAAACTCAGTACCCCATCTCACTCCCACCTACTTCCTACACTCAGTACCCCATCTCACTCCCACCTACTTCCTACACCCAGTACCCCATCTCATTCCCACCTACAACCACTACCCATCTCACTCCCACCTACTTCCTACACCCAGTACCCATCTCATTCCCACCTACTTCCTACAACCAGTAACCATCTCATTCCCACCTACTTCCTACACCCAGTACCCATCTCATTCCCACCTACTTCCTACACCCAGTAACCATCTCATTCCCACCTACTTCCTACACTCAGTACCCATCTAACTCCCACCTACTTAATACACCCAGTACCCCATCTCATTCCCACCTACACCCAGTACCCATCTCACTCCCACCTACTTCCTACACCCAGTACCCATCTCACTCCCACCTACTCCCTACACTCAGTACCCATCTCACTCCCACCTACTTCCTACACCCAGTACCCATCTCACTCCCACCTACTCCCTACACCCAGTACCCATCTCACTCCCACCTACTTCCTACACCCAGTACCCATCTCATTCCCACTACTTCCTACACCCAGTACCCATCTCATTCCCACCTACTTTCTACACCCAGTACCCCATCTCATTCCCACCTACTCCCTACACCCAGTACCCATCTCACTCCCACCTACTTCCTACACTCAGAACCCATCTCACTCCCACCTACTTCCTACACCCAGTACCCATCTCACTCCCACCTACTTCCTACACCCAGTACCCATCTCACTCCCACCTACACCCAGTACCCATCTCACTCCCACCTACTTCCTACACCCAGTACCGATCTCACTCCCTCCTACTTCCTACACCCAGTATTCCATCTCATTACCACCTACTTCCTACACCCAGTACCCATCTCACTCCCATCTACACCCAGTACCCCATCTCACTCCCAACAACACCCAGTACCCATCTCACTCCCACCTACTACCTACACCCAGTACCCATCTCACTACCACCTACTTCCTACACTCAGTACCCATCTCACTCCCACCTACATCCTACACCCAGTATTCCATCTCATTACCACCTACTTCCTACACCCAGTACCCATCTCACTCCCATCTACACCCAGTACCCATCTCACTCCCATCAACACCCAGTACCCATCTCACTCCCACCTACTACCTACACCCACTACCCATCTCACTACCACCTACTTCCTACACTCAGTACCCATCTCACTCCCACCTACATCCTACACTCAGTAGCCCATCTCACTCCCACCTACACCAAGTACCCCATCTCATTTCCACCTACTTTCTACACCCAGTACCCATCTCACTCCCACATACTTCCTACACCCAGTACCCCAACTCATTCCCACCTACTTCCTACACCCAGTACCCCATCTCACTCCCTCCTACTTCCTACACTCAGTACCCCATGTCACTCCCACCTACTTCCTACACCCAGTACCCATCTCACTCCCACCTACACCCAGTACCCATCTCACTCCCACCTACTTCCTACACCCAGTACCCATCTCACTCCCACCTACTTCCTACACCCAGTACCCATCTCACTCCCACCTACACCCAGTACCCATCTCACTCCCACCTACTTCCTACACCCAGTACCGATCTCACTCCCACCTACTTCCTACACTCAGTATCCCATCTCACTCCCACCTACACCAAGTACCCCATCTCACACCCACCTACTTCCTACACTCAGTACCCATCTCACTCCCACCTACTTCCTACACCCAGTACCCATCTCATTCCCACCTACTTCCTACACCCAGTACCCATCTCACTCCCACCTACTCCCTACACTCAGTACCCATCTCACTCCCACCTACTTCCTACACCCAGTACCCCATCTCACTCCCACCTACTTCCTACACCCAGTACCCATCTCACTCCCATCTACACCCTGTACCCATCTCACTCCCACCTACTACCTACACCCAGTAGCCCATCTCACTCCCACCTACACCAAGAACCCCATCTCATACCCACCTACTTCCTACACTCAGTACCCATCTCACTCCCACATACTTCCTACACCCAGTACCCACCTCACTCCCACATACTTCCTACACCCAGTACCCCATCTCATTCCCACCTACTTCCTACACCCAGTACCCCATCTCACTCCCTCCTACTTCCTACACTCAGTACCCCATGTCACTCCCACCTACTTCCTACACCCAGTACCCATCTCACTCCCACCTACTCCCTACACTCAGTACCCATCTCACTCCCACCTACTTCCTACACCCAGTACCCCATCTCATTCCCACCTACACCCAGTACCCATCTCTCACTCCCACCTTCTTCCGACACCCAGTACCCATCTCATTCCCACCTACATCCTACACCCAGTACCCATCTCACTCCCACCTACTCCCTACACTCAGTACCCATCTCACTCCCACCTACTCCCTACACCCAGTACCCATCTCACTCCCACCTACTTCCTACACCCAGTACCCATCTCATTCCCACCTACTTCCTACACCCAGTACCCATCTCACTCCCATGTACTCCCTACACTCAGTACCCATCTCACTCCCACCAACTTCCTATACCCAGTACCCCATCTCACTCCCACCTACTTCCTACACCCAGTACCCCATCTCACTCCCACCTACTCCCTACACCCAGTACCCATCTCACTCCCACCTACTTCCTACACTCAGTACCCATCTCACTCCCACCTACTTCCTACACCCAGTACCCATCTCACTCCCACCTACTTCCTAAACTCAGTACCCCATCTCACTCCCACCTACTTCCTACACTCAGTACCCCATATCATTCCCACCTACTTCCTACACCCAGTACCCATCTCACTCCCACCTACTTCCTACACCCACTACCCATCTCATTCCCACCTACTCCCTACACTCAGTACCCCATCTCACTCCCACCTAATTCCTAAACTCAGTACCCCATCTCACTCCCACCTACTTCCTACACTCAGTACCCCATCTCACTCCCACCTACTTCCTACACCCAGTACCCCATCTCATTCCCACCTACACCCACTACCCATCTCACTCCCACCTACTTCCTACACCCAGTACCCATCTCATTCCCACCTACTTCCTACAACTAGTAACCATCTCATTCCCACCTACTTCCTACACCCAGTACCCATCTCATTCCCACCTACTTCCTACACCCAGTAACCATCTCATTCCCACCTACCTCCTTCACCGAGTACCCATCTCACTCCCACCTACTCCCTACACTCAGTACCCATCTCATTCCCACCTACTTCCTACACCCAGTACCCTTTTCACTCCCACCTACTCCCTACACTCAGTACCCATCTCACTCCCACCTACTTCCTACACCCAATACCCATCTCACTCCCACCTATTTCCTACACTCATTACCCATCTCATTCCCACCTACTTCCTACACTCAGTACCCATCTCACTCCCACCTACTTCCTACACTCAGTACCCCATCTCACTCCCACCTACTTCCTACACTCAGTACCCCATCTCATTCCCACCTTCTTACTTCACCCAGTACCTATCTCACTCCCACCCACTTCCTACACTCAGTACCCATCTCACTGCCACATACTTCCTACAACCAGTACCCCATCTCATTCCCACCTACTTCCTACACCCAGTACCCCATCTCACTCCCACCTACTTCCTACACTCAGTACCCCATTTCACTCCCACCTACACCCAGTACCCCATCTCACTCCCAACTACCTCCTACAATCAGTACCCATCTCATTCCCACCTACTTCCTACACTCAGAACTCATCTCATTCCCACCTACTTCCTACACTCAGTACCCATCTCATTCCCACCTACTCCCTACACCCAGTACTCATCTCACTCCCACCTACTTCCTACACCCACTACCAATCTCATTCCCACCTACTCCCTACACCCAGTACCCATCTCACTCCCACCTACACCAAGTACCCCATCTCATACCCACCTACTTCCTACACTCAGTACCCATCTCACTCCCACCTCCTTCCTACACCCAGTACCCCATGTCACTCCCACCTACTTCCTACACCCAGTACCCATCTCACTCCCACCTACTTCCTAAACTCAGTACCCCATATCACTCCCACCTACTTCCTACACTCAGTATCCCATCTCACTCCCACCTGCTTCCTACACTCTGTACCCCATCTCACTCCCACCTACTTCCTACACTCAGTACCCCATCTCATTCCCACCTTCTTCCTACACCCAGTACCCATCTCACTCCCACCCACTTCCTACACTCAGTACCCATCTCACTCCCACCTACTTCCTACACCCAGTACCCCATCTCATTCCCACCTACTTCCTACACCCAGTACCCATCTCACTCCCACCTACTTCCTACATTCAGTACCCATCTCACTACCACCTACTTCCTATACCCACTACCCATCTCATTCCCACGTACTCCCTACACTCAGTACCAATCTCACTCCCAACTTCTTCCTACACCCAGTACCCATCTCACTCCCACATTCTTCCTACACCCACTACCCATCTCACTCCCACCTACTTCCTACACTCACTACCCATCTCATTCCCAACTACTCCCTAAATTCAGTACCCCATCTCACTCCCACCAAATTCCTACACTCAGTACTCATGTCACTCCCACTTACTTCCTAAACCCAGTACCCATCTCATTCCCACCTACTTCCTACACTCAGTACCCATCTCACTCCCACCTACTTCCTACACCCAGTACCCATCTCTTTCCCGCCTACTTCCTACACCCAGTACCCCATCTCACTTCCACCGACTTCCTACACTCAGTACCCCCATTTCACTCCCACCTACACCCAGTACGCCATCTCACTCCCAACTACTTCCTACACTCAGTACCCATCTCATTCCCTCCTACTTCCTACACTCAGAACTCATCTCATTCCCACCTACTTCGTACACTCAGTACCCATCTCATTCCCACCTACTCCCTACACTCAGTACCCCATCTCACTCCCATCTACTTCCTACACCCAGTACCCATCTCACTCCCACCTTCTTCCTACACCCACTACCAATCTCATTCCCACCTACTCCCTACACTCAGTACCCATCTCACTCCCACCTACTTCCTACACCCAGTACCCATCTCACTCCCACCTACTTCCTACACTCACTACCCATCTCACTCCCACCTACTTCCTACACTCACTACCCTTCTCACTCCCACCTACTTCCTACAAACAGAACCCCATCTCACTCCCACCTACACCCTGTACCCATCTCACTCCCACCTACTTCCTACACCCTCTACCCATCTCATTCCCACCTACTCCCTACACTCAGTACCCATCTCACTCCCACCTACTTCCTACACCCAGTACCCATCTCACTCCCACCTACTCCCTACACTCAGTACCCATCTCACTCCCACCTACTTCCTAAACTCAGTACCCCATATCACTCCCACCTACTTCCTACACTCAGTATCCCATCTCACTCCCACCTGCTTCCTACACTCTGTACCCCATCTCACTCCCACCTACTTCCTACACTCAGTACCCCATCTCATTCCCACCTACTTCCTACACGCAGTACCCATCTCACTCCCACCTACTTCCTACACCCAGTACCCATCTCACTCCCACCTACTCCCTACACTCAGTACCCATCTCACTCCCACCTACTTCCAACACCCAGTACCCATCTCACTCCCACGTACTCCCTACACTCAGTACCCATCTCACTCCCACCAACTTCCTATACCCAGTACCCCATCTCATTCCCACCTACAACCACTACCCATCTCACTCCCACCTACTTCCTACACCCAGTACCCATCTCATTCCCACCTACTTCCTACAACCAGTAACCATCTCATTCCCACCTACTTCCTACACCCAGTACCCATCTCATTCCCACCTACTTCCTACACTCAGTACCCATCTCATTCCCACCTACTTCCTACACCCAGTACCCATCTCATTCCCACCTACTTCCTACACCCAGTACCCCATCAAACTCCCACCTACTTCCTACACTCAGTACCCCATTTCACTCCCACCTCCTTCCTACACTCAGTACCCCATCTCACTCCCACCTACACCCAGTACCCCATCTCACTCCCAACTACTTCCTACACTCAGTACCCATCTCATTCCCACCTACTTCCTACACACAGTACCCATCTCACTCCCACTTCCTTCCTACACTCAGTACCCATCTCACTCCCACCTACTTCCTACACCCAGTACCCATCTCACTCCCACCTACTTCCTACACCAAGTACCCATCTCACTCCCACCTACTTCCTTCACCCGGTACCCATCTCACTCCCACCTATTTCCTACACCTAGTACCCCATCTCACTCCCACCTACTTCCTACACCCAGTACCAATCTCACTCCCACATACTTCCTACACCAAGTACCCCATCTCATTCCCGACTACACCCAGTACTCCATCTCACTTACACCTACTTCCTACCCCCAGTACCCCATCTCACTCCCACCTACTTCCTACACCAAGTATACCATCTCACTCTCACCTACACCCAGTGCCCATCTCACTCCCACCTACTCTCAGTACCCATCTCACTCCCACCTACTTCCTACACCCAGTACCCATCTCACTCCCACCTACTTCCTACACTCAGTACCCCATCTCACTCCCTCCTACTTCCTACACTCAGTACCCCATCTCACTCCCACCTACTTCCTACACCCAGTACCCATCTCATTCCCACCTACTTCCTACACCCAGTACCCCATCCCTCTTCCACCGACTTCCTACACTCAGTACCCCATTTCACTCCCACCTACACCCAGTACCCCATCTCACTCCCAACTACTTCCTACACCCAGTACCCATCTCACTCCCACCTACTTCCTACACCCACTACCAATCTCATTCCCACCTACTCCCTACACTCAGTACCCATCTCACTCCCACCTACTTCCTACACCCAGTACCCATCTCACTCCCACCTACTTCCTACACTCAGTACCCATCTCACTCCCACCTACTTCCTACACTCACTACCCATCTCACTCCCACCTACTTCCTACAAACAGTACCCATTCTCACTCCCACCTACACCCAGTACCCATCTCACTCCCACCTACTTCCTACACCCACTACCCATCTCATTCCCACCTACTCCCTACACTCAGTACCCATCTCACTCCCACCTACTTCCTACACCCAGTACCCATCTCACTCCCACCTACTTCCTACTCCCAGTACCCCTCTCACTCCCACCTACTTCCTACACTCAGTACCCATCTCACTCCCACCTACATCATACACTCAGTACCCCATCTCACTCCCACCTACACCAAGTACCCCGTCTCATACCCACCTACTTCCTACACTCAGTACCCATCTCACTCCCACATACTCCCACATCCAGTACCCCATGTCACTCCCACCTACTTCCTACACCCAGTACCCATCTCACTCCCACCTACTTCCTACACTCAGTACCCCACCTACTTCCTAATCTCAGTACCCCATATCACTCCTCCTACTTCCTACACTCAGTATCCCATCTCACTCCCACCTGCTTCCTACACTCAGTACCCCATCTCACTCCCACCTACATCAAGTACCCCATCTCATACCCACCTACTTCCTACACTCAGTACCCATCTCACTCCCACCTACTTCCTACACCCAGTACCCATCTCACTCCCACCTACACCCAGTACCCCATCTCATACCCACCTACTTCCTACACTCAGTACCCATCTCACTCCCACCTACTTCCTACATTCAGTCACCCATCTCACTTCCCACTACTTCCTACACTCAGTACCCATCTCGCTCCCCTACACCCAGTACCCCATCTCACTCCAATTACATCCTACACTCAGTACCCATCTCACTCCCACCTACTTCCTACACTCAGTACCCATCTCACTCCCATGTACTTCCTACACCCAGTACCCATCTCACTCCCACCTACTCCCTACACTCAGTACCCCATCTCACTCCCACCTACTTCCTAAACTCAGTACCCCATATCACTCCCACCTACTTCCTACACTCAGTATCCCATCTCACTCCCACCTGCTTCCTACACTCTGTACCCCATCTCACTCCCACCTACTTCCTACACCCAGTACCCATCTCATTTCCACCTACTTCCTACACTCAGTACCCATCTCATTCCCACCTACTTCCTACACCTAGTACCCATCTCACTCCCACCTACTTCCTAAACTCAGTACCCATCTCACTCCCACCTACTTCCTACACCCACTACCCATCTCATTCCCACCTACTCCCTACACTCAGTACCCCTTTACACTCCCACCTACTTCCTAAACTCAGTACCCCATCTCACTCCCACCTACTTCCTACACCCAGTACCCCATCTCATTCCCACCTACAACCACTACCCATCTCACTCCCACCTACTTCCTACACCCAGTACCCATCTCATTCCCACCTACTTCCTGCAACCAGTAACCATCTCATTCCCACCTACTTCCTACACCCAGTACCCATCTCATTCCCACCTACTTCCTACACCCAGTAACCATCTCATTCCCACCTACTTCCTACACTGAGTACCCATCTCACTCCCACCTACTCCCTACACTCAGTACCCATCTCATTCCCACCTACTTCCTACACCCAGTACCCTTTTCACTCCCACCTAGACTCAGTACCCATCTCACTCCCACCTACTTCCTACACCCAATACCCATCTCACTCCCACCTATTTCCTACACTCATTACCCATCTCATTCCCACCTACTTCCTACACTCAGTACCCATCTCATTCCCACCTACTTCCTACACTCAGTACCCATCTCACTCCCACCTACTTCCTACACTCAGTACCCATCTCACTGCCACATACTTCCTACAACCAGTACCCCATCTCATTCCCACCTACTTCCTACACCCAGTACCCATCTCACTCGCACCTACTTCCTACATTGAGTACCCATCTCATTCCCACCTACTTCCTACACTCAGTACCCATCTCATTCCCACCTACTTCCTACACCCAGTACCCCATCTCACTCCCACCTACTTCCTACACTCAGTACCCCATTTCACTCCCACCTACACCCAGTACCCCATGTCACTCCCACCTACTTCCTACACCCAGTACCCATCTCACTCCCACCTACTTCCTAAACTCAGTACCCCATATCACTCCCACCTACTTCCTACACTCAGAATCCCATCTCACTCCCACCTGCTTCCTACACTCTGTACCCCATCTCACTCCCACCTACTTCCTACACTCAGTACCCCATCTCATTCCCACCTTCTTCCTACACCCAGTACCCATCTCACTCCCACCCACTTCCTACACTCAGTACCCATCTCACTCCCACCTACTTCCTACACCCAGTACCCCATCTCATTCCCACCTACTTCCTACACCCAGTACCCATCTCACTCCCACCTACTTCCTACATTCAGTACCCATCTCACTACCACCTACTTCCTATACCCACTTCCCATCTCATTCCCACGTACTCCCTACACTCAGTACCCATCTCACTCCCAACTTCTTCCTACACCCAGTACCCATCTCACTCCCACCTTCTTCCTACACCCACTACCCATCTCACTCCCACCTACTTCCTACACTCTCTACCCATCTCATTCCCAACTACTCCCTAAATTCAGTACCCCATCTCACTCCCACCAAATTCCTACACTCAGTACTCATGTCACTCCCACTTACTTCCTACACCCAGTACCCATCTCATTCCCACCTACTTCCTACACTCAGTACCCATCTCACTCCCACCTACTTCCTACACCCAGTACCCATCTCTTTCCCGCCTACTTCCTACACCCAGTACCCCATCTCACTTCCACCGACTTCCTACACTCAGTACCCCATTTCACTCCCACCTACACCCAGTACCCCATCTCACTCCCAACTACTTCCTTCACTCAGTACCCATCTCATTCCCACCTACTTCGTACACTCAGTACCCATCTCATTCCCACCTACTCCCTACACTCAGTACCCCATCTCACTCCCATCTACTTCCTACACCCAGTACCCATCTCACTCCCACCTTCTTCCTACACCCACTACCAATCTCATTCCCACCTACTCCCTACACTCAGTACCCATCTCACTCCCACCTACTTCCTACACCCAGTACCCATCTCACTCCCAACTACTTCCTACACTCACTACCCATCTCACTCCTACCTACTTCCTACACTCACTACCCTTCTCACTCCCACCTACTTCCTACAAACAGAACCCCATCTCACTCCCACCTACACCCAGTACCCATCTCACTCCCACCTACTTCCTACACCCTCTACCCATTTCATTCCCACCTACTCCCTACACTCAGTACCCATCTCACTCCCACCTACTTCCTACACCCAGTACCCATCTCACTCCCACCTACTCCCTACACTCAGTACCCCATCTCACTCCCACCTACTTCCTAAACTCAGTACCCCATATCACTCCCACCTACTTCCTACACTCAGTATCCCATCTCACTCCCACCTGCTTCCTACACTCTGTACCCCATCTCACTCCCACCTACTTCCTACACTCAGTACCCCATGTCATTCCCACCTACTTCCTACACGCAGTACCCATCTCACTCCCACCTACTTCCTACACCCAGTACCCATCTCACTCCCACCTACTCCCTACACTCAGTACCCATCTCACTCCCATCTACTTCCAACACCCAGTTACCTTCTCATTCCCAACTACTCCCTACATTCAGTACTCCATCTCACTCCCACCAACTTCCTACACTCAGTACTCATCTCAATCCCACCTACTTCCTACACCCAGTACCCATCTCATTCCCACCTACTTCCTACACTCAGTACCCATCTCATTCCCACCTACTTCCTACAGTCAGTACCCATTTCATTCCCACCTACTTCCTACACCCAGTACCCCATCAAACTCCCACCTACTTCCTACACTCAGTACCCCATTTCACTCCCACCTCCTTCCTACACTCAGTACCCCATCTCACTCCCACCTACACCCAGTACCCCATCTCACTCCCAACTACTTCCTACACTCAGTACCCATCTCATTCCCACCTACTTCCTACACTCAGTACCCATCTCACTCCCACTTCCTTCCTACACTCAGTACCCATCTCACTCCCACCTACTTCCTACACCCAGTACCCATCTCACTCCCACCTACTTCCTACACCCAGTACCCATCTCACTCCCACCTACTTCCTTCACCCGGTACCCATCTCACTCCCACCTATTTCCTACACCTAGTACCTCATCTCACTCCCACCTACTTCCTACACCCAGTACCAATCTCACTCCCACATACTTCCTACACCAAGTACCCCATCTCATTCCCGACTACACCCAGTAATCCATCTCACTTACACCTACTTCCTACCCCCAGTACCCCATCTCACTCCCACCTACTTCCTACACCAAGTATACCATCTCACTCCCACCTACACCCAGTGCCCATCTCACTCCCACCTACTCTCAGTACCCATCTCACTCCCACCTACTTCCTACACCCAGTACCCATCTCACTCCCACCTACTTCCTACACTCAGTACCCCATCTCACTCCCTCCTACTTCCTACACTCAGTACCCCATCTCACTCCCACCTACTTCCTACACCCAGTACCCATCTCATTCCCACCTACTTCCTACACCCAGTACCCCATCCCTCTTCCACCGACTTCCTACACTCAGTACCCCATTTCACTCCCACCTACACCCAGTACCCCATCTCACTGCCAACTACTTCCTACACCCAGTACCCATCTCACTCCCACCTACTTCCTACACCCACTACCAATCTCATTCCCACCTACTCCCTACACTCAGTACCCATCTCACTCCCACCTACTTCCTACACCCAGTACCCATCTCACTCCACCTACTTCCTACACTCAGTACCCATCTCACTCCCACCTACTTCCTACACTCACTACCCATCTCACTCCCACCTACTTCCTACAAACAGTACCCCATCTCACTCCCACCTACACCCAGTACCCATCTCACTCCCACCTACTTCCTACACCCACTACCCATCTCATTCCCACCTACTCCCTACACTCAGTACCCATCTCACTCCCACCTACTTCCTACACCCAGTACCCATCTCACTCCCACCTACTTCCTACTCCCAGTACCCATCTCACTCCCACCTACTTCCTACACTCAGTACCTATCTCACTCCCACCTACATCATACACTCAGTACCCCATCTCACTCCCACCAACACCAAGTACCCCGTCTCATACCCACCTACTTCCTACACTCAGTACCCATCTCACTCCCACATACTTCCTACATCCAGTACCCCATGTCACTCCCACCTACTTCCTACACCCAGTACCCATCTCACTCCCACCTACTTCCTACACTCAGTACCCCACCTACTTCCTAATCTCAGTATCCCATCTCACTCCCACCTGCTTCCTACACTCAGTACCCCATCTCACTCCCACCTACATCAAGTACCCCATCTCATACCCACCTACTTCCTACACTCAGTACCCATCTCACTCCCACCTACTTCCTACACCCAGTACCCATCTCACTCCCACCTACTTCCTACACTCATTACCCCATCTCACTCCCTCCTACTTCCTACACTCAGTACCCCATCTCACTCCCACCTACTTCCTACACCCAGTACCCATCTCATTCCCACCTACTTCCTACACCCAGTACCCCATCCCTCTTCCACCGACTTCCTACACTCAGTACCCCATTTCACTCCCACCTACACCCAGTACCCCATCTCACTGCCAACTACGTCCTACACCCAGTACCCATCTCACTCCCACCTACTTCCTACACCCACTACCAATCTCATTCCCACCTACTCCCTACACTCAGTATCCATCTCACTCCCACCTACTTCCTACACCCAGTACCCATCTCACTCCCACCTACTTCCTACACTCAGTACCCATCTCACTCCCACCTATTTCCTACACTCACTACCCATCTCACTCCACCTACTTCCTACAAACAGTACCCCATCTCACTCCCACCTACACCCAGTACCCATCTCACTCCCACCTACTTCCTACACCCACTACCCATCTCATTCCCACCTACTCCCTACACTCAGTACCCATCTCACTCCCACTTACTTCCTACACTCAGTACCCATCTCACTCCCACATACTTCCTACATCCAGTACCCCATGTCACTCCCACCTACTTCCTACACCCAGTACCCATCTCACTCCCACCTACTTCCTACACTCAGTACCCCACCTACTTCCTAATCTCAGTACCCCATATCACTCCCTCCTACTTCCTACACTCAGTATCCCATCTCACTCCCACCTGCTTCCTACACTCAGTACCCCATCTCACTCCCACCTACATCAAGTACCCCATCTCATACCCACCTACTTCCTACACTCAGTACCCATCTCACTCCCACCTACTTCCTACACCCAGTACCCATCTCACTCCCACCTTCTTCCTACCCCCAGTACCCATCTCACTCCCACCTACTTCCTACACTCAGTAGCCATCTCACTCCCACATACTTCCTACACCCAGTACCCCTTCTCATTCCCACCTACTTCCTACACCCAGTACCCATCTCACTCCCACCTACTTCCTACATTCAGTACCCATCTCACTACCACCTACTTCCTATACCCACTACCCATCTCATTCCCACCTACTCCCTACACTCAGTACCCATCTCACTCCCACCTTCTTCCTTCACCCACTACCCATCTCACTCCCACCTACTTCCTACACTCACTATACCCATCTCACTCCCACCTACTTCCTACACTCAGTACCCCATCTTACTCCCACCTACTTCCTACACTCAGTACCCCATCTTACTCCCACCTACTTCCTACACTCAGTACCCATCTCACTCCCACCCACTTTCTACACTCAGTACCCATCTCACTCCCACATACTTCCTATACCCAGTACCCCATCTCATTCCCACCTACTTCCTACACCCAGTACCCATCTCACTCCCACCTACTTCCTACATTCAGTACCCATCTCATTCCCACTACTTCCTACACTCAGTACCCATCTCGCTCCCACCTACACCCAGTACCCCATCTCACTCCAATTACATCCTACACTCAGTACCCATCTCACTCCCACCTACTTCCTACACTCAGTACCCATCTCACTCCCTCCTACTTCCTACACTCAGTACCCCATCTCACTCCCACCTACTTCCTACACCCAGTACCCATCTCATTCCCACCTACTTCCTACACCCAGTACCCCATCCCTCTTCCACCGACTTCCTACACTCAGTACCCCCATTTCACTCCCACCTACACCCAGTACCCCATCTCACTGCCAACTACGTCCTACACCCAGTACCCATCTCACTCCCACCTACTTCCTACACCCACTACCAATCTCATTCCCACCTACTCCCTACACTCAGTACCCATCTCACTCCCACCTACTTCCTACACCCAGTACCCATCTCACTCCCACATACTTCCTACATCCAGTACCCCATGTCACTCCCACCTACTTCCTACACTCAGTACCCATCTCACTCCCACTTACTTCCTACACTCAGTACCCATCTCACTCCCACCTACTTCCTACACCCAGTACCCATCTCACTCCCACCTACTTCCTACACCCAGTACCCATCTCACTCCCACCTACTTCCTTCACCCGGTACCCATCTCACTCCCACCTATTTCCTACACCTAGTACCCCATCTCACTCCCACCTACTTCCTACACCCAGTACCAATCTCACTCCCACATACTTCCTACACCAAGTACCCCATCTCATTCCCGACTACACCCAGTAATCCATCTCACTTACACCTACTTCCTACCCCCAGTACCCCATCTCACTCCCACCTACTTCCTACACCAAGTATACCATCTCACTCCCACCTACACCCAGTGCCCATCTCACTCCCACCTACTCTCAGTACCCATCTCACTCCCACCTACTTCCTACACCCAGTACCCATCTCACTCCCACCTACTTCCTACACTCAGTACCCCATCTCACTCCCTCCTACTTCCTACACTCAGTACCCCATCTCACTCCCACCTACTTCCTACACCCAGTACCCATCTCATTCCCACCTACTTCCTACACCCAGTACCCCATCCCTCTTCCACCGACTTCCTACACTCAGTACCCCATTTCACTCCCACCTACACCCAGTACCCCATCTCACTGCCAACTACTTCCTACACCCAGTACCCATCTCACTCCCACCTACTTCCTACACCCACTACCAATCTCATTCCCACCTACTCCCTACACTCAGTACCCATCTCACTCCCACCTACTTCCTACACCCAGTACCCATCTCACTCCCACCTACTTCCTACACTCAGTACCCATCTCACTCCCACCTACTTCCTACACTCACTACCCATCTCACTCCCACCTACTTCCTACAAACAGTACCCCATCTCACTCCCACCTACACCCAGTACCCATCTCACTCCCACCTACTTCCTACACCCACTACCCATCTCATTCCCACCTACTCCCTACACTCAGTACCCATCTCACTCCCACCTACTTCCTACACCCAGTACCCATCTCACTCCCACCTACTTCCTACTCCCAGTACCCATCTCACTCCCACCTACTTCCTACACTCAGTACCTATCTCACTCCCACCTACATCATACACTCAGTACCCCATCTCACTCCCACCAACACCAAGTACCCCGTCTCATACCCACCTACTTCCTACACTCAGTACCCATCTCACTCCCACATACTTCCTACATCCAGTACCCCATGTCACTCCCACCTACTTCCTACACCCAGTACCCATCTCACTCCCACCTACTTCCTACACTCAGTACCCCACCTACTTCCTAATCTCAGTACCCCATATCACTCCCTCCTACTTCCTACACTCAGTATCCCATCTCACTCCCACCTGCTTCCTACACTCAGTACCCCATCTCACTCCCACTTACATCAAGTACCCCATCTCATACCCACCTACTTCCTACACTCAGTACCCATCTCACTCCCACCTACTTCCTACACCCAGTACCCATCTCACTCCCACCTACTTCCTACACTCAGTACCCCATCTCACTCCCTCCTACTTCCTACACTCAGTACCCCATCTCACTCCCACCTACTTCCTACACCCAGTACCCATCTCATTCCCACCTACTTCCTACACCCAGTACCCCATCCCTCTTCCACCGACTTCCTACACTCAGTACCCCATTTCACTCCCACCTACACCCAGTACCCCATCTCACTGCCAACTACTTCCTACACCCAGTACCCATCTCACTCCCACCTACTTCCTACACCCACTACCAATCTCATTCCCACCTACTCCCTACACTCAGTACCCATCTCACTCCCACCTACTTCCTACACCCAGTACCCATCTCACTCCCACCTACTTCCTACACTCAGTACCCATCTCACTCCCACCTACTTCCTACACTCACTACCCATCTCACTCCCACCTACTTCCTACAAACAGTACCCCATCTCACTCCCACCTACACCCAGTACCCATCTCACTCCCACCTACACCCACTACCCATCTCATTCCCACCTACTCCCTACACTCAGTACCCATCTCACTCCCACCTACTTCCTACACCCAGTACCCATCTCACTCCCACCTACTTCCTACTCCCAGTACCCATCTCACTCCCACCTACTTCCTACACTCAGTACCCATCTCACTCCCACCTACATCATACACTCAGTACCCCATCTCACTCCCACCAACACCAAGTACCCCGTCTCATACCCACCTACTTCCTACACTCAGTACCCATCTCACTCCCACATACTTCCTACATCCAGTACCCCATGTCACTCCCACCTACTTCCTACACCCAGTACCCATCTCACTCCCACCTACTTCCTACACTCAGTACCCCACCTACTTCCTAATCTCAGTACCCCATATCACTCCCTCCTACTTCCTACACTCAGTATCCCATCTCACTCCCACCTTCTTCCTACACTCAGTACCCCATCTCACTCCCACCTACATCAAGTACCCCATCTCATACCCACCTACTTCCTACACTCAGTACCCATCTCACTCCCACCTACTTCCTACACCCAGTACCCGTCTCACTCCCACCTACTTCCTACACTCAGTACCCCATCTCACTCCCTCCTACTTCCTACACTCAGTACCCCATCTCACTCCCACCTACTTCCTACACCCAGTACCCATCTCATTCCCACCTACTTCCTACACCCAGTACCCCATCCCTCTTCCACCGACTTCCTACACTCAGTACCCCATTTCACTCCCACCTACACCCAGTACCCCATCTCACTGCCAACTACGTCCTACACCCAGTACCCATCTCACTCCCACCTACTTCCTACACCCACTACCAATCTCATTCCCACCTACTCCCTACACTCAGTACCCATCTCACTCCCACCTACTTCCTACACCCAGTACCCATCTCACTCCCACCTACTTCCTACACTCAGTACCCATCTCACTCCCACCTATTTCCTACACTCACTACCCATCTCACTCCCACCTACTTCCTACAAACAGTACCCCATCTCACTCCCACCTACACCCAGTACCCATCTCACTCCCACCTACTTCCTACACCCACTACCCATCTCATTCCCACCTACTCCCTACACTCAGTACCCATCTCACTCCCACCTACTTCCTACACTCAGTACCCATCTCACTCCCACATACTTCCTACATCCAGTACCCCATGTCACTCCCACCTACTTCCTACACCCAGTACCCATCTCACTCCCACCTACTTCCTACACTCAGTACCCCACCTACTTCCTAATCTCAGTACCCCATATCACTCCCTCCTACTTCCTACACTCAGTATCCCATCTCACTCCCACCTGCTTCCTACACTCAGTACCCCATCTCACTCCCACCTACATCAAGTACCCCATCTCATACCCACCTACTTCCTACACTCAGTACCCATCTCACTCCCACCTACTTCCTACACCCAGTACCCATCTCACTCCCACCTTCTTCCTACCCCCAGTACCCATCTCACTCCCACCTACTTCCTACACTCAGTAGCCATCTCACTCCCACATACTTCCTACACCCAGTACCCCTTCTCATTCCCACCTACTTCCTACACCCAGTACCCATCTCACTCCCACCTACTTCCTACATTCAGTACCCATCTCACTACCACCTACTTCCTATACCCACTACCCATGTCATTCCCACCTACTCCATACACTCAGTACCCATCTCACTCCCACCTTCTTCCTTCACCCACTACCCATCTCACTCCCACCTACTTCCTACACTCACTACCCATCTCACTCCCACCTACTTCCTACACTCAGTACCCCATCTTACTCCCACCTACTTCCTACACTCAGTACCCCATCTTACTCCCACCTACTTCCTACACTCAGTACCCATCTCACTCCCACCCACTTTCTACACTCAGTACCCATCTCACTCCCACATACTTCCTATACCCAGTACCCCATCTCATTCCCACCTACTTCCTACACCCAGTACCCATCTCACTCCCACCTACTTCCTACATTCAGTACCCATCTCATTCCCACTACTTCCTACACTCAGTACCCATCTCGCTCCCACCTACACCCAGTACCCCATCTCACTCCAATTACATCCTACACTCAGTACCCATCTCACTCCCACCTACTTCCTACACTCAGTACCCATCTCACTCCCTCCTACTTCCTACACTCAGTACCCCATCTCACTCCCACCTACTTCCTACACCCAGTACCCATCTCATTCCCACCTACTTCCTACACCCAGTACCCCATCCCTCTTCCACCGACTTCCTACACTCAGTACCCCATTTCACTCCCACCTACACCCAGTACCCCATCTCACTGCCAACTACGTCCTACACCCAGTACCCATCTCACTCCCACCTACTTCCTACACCCACTACCAATCTCATTCCCACCTACTCCCTACACTCAGTACCCATCTCACTCCCACCTACTTCCTACACCCAGTACCCATCTCACTCCCACCTACTTCCTACACTCAGTACCCATCTCACTCCCACCTATTTCCTACACTCACTACCCATCTCACTCCCACCTACTTCCTACAAACAGTAACCCATCTCACTCCCACCTACACCCAGTACCCATCTCACTCCCACCTACTTCCTACACCCACTACCCATCTCATTCCCACCTACTCCCTACACTCAGTACCCATCTCACTCCCACCTACTTCCTACACTCAGTACCCATCTCACTCCCACATACTTCCTACATCCAATACCCCATGTCACTCCCACCTACTTCCTACACCCAGTACCCATCTCACTCCCACCTACTTCCTACACTCAGTACCCAACCTACTTCCTAATCTCAGTACCCCATATCACTCCCTCCTACTTCCTACACTCAGTATCCCATCTCACTCCCACCTGCTTCCTACACTCAGTACCCCATCTCACTCCCACCTACATCAAGTACCCCATCTCATACCCACCTACTTCCTACACTCAGTACCCATCTCACTCCCACCTACTTCCTACACCCAGTACCCATCTCACTCCCACCTTCTTCCTACCCCCAGTACCCATCTCACTCCCACCTACTTCCTACACTCAGTAGCCATCTCACTCCCACATACTTCCTACACCCAGTACCCCTTCTCATTCCCACCTACTTCCTACACCCAGTACCCATCTCACTCCCACCTACTTCCTACATTCAGTACCCATCTCACTACCACCTACTTCCTATACCCACTACCCATCTCATTCCCACCTACTCCCTACACTCAGTACCCATCTCACTCCCACCTTCTTCCTTCACCCACTACCCATCTCACTCCCACCTACTTCCTACACTCACTACCCATCTCACTCCCACCTACTTCCTACACTCAGTACCCCATCTTACTCCCACCTACTTCCTACACTCAGTACCCCATCTTACTCCCACCTACTTCCTACACTCAGTACCCATCTCACTCCCACCCACTTTCTACACTCAGTACCCATCTCACTCCCACATACTTCCTATACCCAGTACCCCATCTCATTCCCACCTACTTCCTACACCCAGTACCCATCTCACTCCCACCTACTTCCTACATTCAGTACCCATCTCATTCCCACTACTTCCTACACTCAGTACCCATCTCGCTCCCACCTACACCCAGTACCCCATCTCACTCCAATTACATCCTACACTCAGTACCCATCTCACTCCCACCTACTTCCTACACTCAGTACCCATCTCACTCCCACCTACTTCCTACACCCAGTACCCATCTCACTCCCACCTACTCCCTACACTCAGTACCCATCTCACTCCCACCTACTTCCTACACCCAGTACCCATCTCATTCCCAACTACTCCCTACATTCAGTACCCCATCTCACTCCCACCAACTTCCTACACTCAGTACTCATCTCACTCCCACCTACTTCCTACACCCAGTACCCATCTCATTTCCACCTACTTCCTACACTCAGTATCCATCTCATTCCCACCTACTTCCTACACCCAGTACCCATCTCATTCCCATCTACTTCCTACACCCAGTACCCCATCAAACTCCCACCTACTTCCTACACTCAGTACCCCATTTCACTCCCACCTCATTCTTACACTCAGTACCCCATCTCACTCCCACCTACACCCAGTACCCCATCTCACTCCCAACTACTTCCTACACTCAGTACCCATCTCACTCCCACTTACTTCCTACACTCAGTACCCATCTCACTCCCACCTACTTCCTACACCCAGTACCCATCTCACTCCCACCTACTTCCTACACCCAGTACCCATCTCACTCCCACCTACTTCCTTCACCCGGTACCCATCTCACTCCCACCTATTTCCTACACCTAGTACCCCATCTCACTCCCACCTACTTCCTACACCCAGTACTAATCTCACTCCCACATACTTCCTACACCAAGTACCCCATCTCATTCCCGACTACACCCAGTACTCCATCTCACTTACACCTACTTCCTACCCCTAGTACCCCATCTCACTCCCACCTACTTCCTACACCCAGTATACCATCTCACTCCCACCTACACCCAGTGCCCATCTCACTCCCACCTACTCTCAGTACCCATCTCACTCCCACCTACTTCCTACACTCAGTACCCCATCTCACTCCCACCTATTTCCTACACTCAGTACCCCATCTCACTCCCACCTACACTCAGTACCCATCTCACTCCCACCTACTTCCTACACCTAGTACCCCATCTCACTCCCACCTACCTTCGTACATTCAGTCCCTGTCTCACTCCCACCTACTTTCTACACCCAGTACCCCTTCTCACTCCCACCTACTTCCTACACTCAGTACCCATCTCACTCCCACCTACTTCCTACAGCCAGTACCCATCTCACTACCACCTACTTCCTACACCCAGTTCCCATCTCATTCCCGACTACTTCCTACACTCAGTACTCCATCTCATTTCCACCTACTTCCTACTCCCAGTACCCCATCTCACTCCCACCTACACCCAGTACCCATCTCACTCCTACCTACTTCCTTCACCCGGTACCCATCTCACTCCCACCTATTTCCTACACCCAGTACCCCATCTCACTCCCACCTACTTCCTACGCCCAGTACCAATCTCACTCCCACATACTTCCTACACCAAGTACCCCATCTCACTTACACCTACTTCCTATCCCCAGTACCCCATCTCACTCCCACGTACTTCCTACACCCAGTACCCATCTCACTCCCACCTACTTCCTACACCCACTACCCATCTCATTCCCACTTACTCCCTACACTCAGTACCCATCTCACTCCCACCTACTTCCTACACCCAGTACCCATCTCACTCCCACCTTCTTCTTACACCCAGTACCCATCTCACTCCCACCTTCTTCCTACACTCAGTACCCATCTCACTCCCACCTACACCAAGTACCCCATCTCATACCCACCTACTTCCTAAACTCAGTACCCATCTCACTCCCACATACTTCCTACACCCAGTATCCCATCTCACTCCCTCCTACTTCCTACACTCAATACCCCATGTCACTCCCACCTACTTCCTACACCCAGTACCCTTCTCACTCCCACCTACTTCCTACACTCAGTACCCATCTCTCTCCCACCTTCTTCCTTCACCCACTACCCATCTCACTCCCACCTACTTCCTACACTCACTACCCCATCTTACTCCCACCTACTTCCTACACTCAGTACCCCATCTTACTCCCACCTACTTCCTACACTCAGTACCCATCTCACTCCCACCCACTTTCTACACTCAGTACCCATCTCACTCCCACATACTTCCTGTACCCAGTTCCCCATCTCATTCCCACCTACTTCCTACACCCAGTACCCATCTCACTCCCACCTACTTCCTACATTCAGTACCCATCTCATTCCCACTACTTCCTACACTCAGTACCCATCTCGCTCCCACCTACACCCAGTACCCCATCTCACTCCAATTACTTCCTACACTCAGTACCCATCTCACTCCCACCTACTTCCTACACTCAGTACCCATCTCACTCCCACCTACTCCCTACACTCAGTACCCCTCTCACTCCCACCTACTTCCTACACCCAGTACCCATCTCATTCCCAACTATTCCCTACATTCAGTACCCCATCTCACTCCCACCAACTTCCTACACTCAGTACTCATCTCACTCCCACCTACTTCCTACACCCAGTACCCATCTCATTTCCACCTACTTCCTACACTCAGTACCCATCTCATTCCCACCTACTTCCTACACCCAGTACCCATCTCATTCCCACCTACTTCCTACACCCAGTACCCCATCAAACTCCCACCTACTTCCTACACTCAGTACCCCATTTCACGACCACCTCCTTCTTACACTCAGTACCCCATCTCACTCCCACCTACACCCATTACCCCATCTCACTCCCAACTACTTCCTACACTCAGTACCCATCTCATTCCCACCTACTTCCTACACTCAGTACCCATCTCACTCCCACTTACTTCCTACACTCAGTACCCATCTCACTCCCACCTACTTCCTACACCCAGTACTCATCTCACTCCCACCTACTTCCTACACCCAGTACCCATCTCACTACCACCTACTTCCTTCACCCGGTACCCATCTCACTCCCACCTATTTCCTACACCTAGTACCCCTTCTCACTCCCACCTACTTCCTACACCCAGTACCAATCTCACTCCCACATACTTCCTACACCAAGTACCCCATCTCATTCCCGACTACACCCAGTACTCCATCTCACTTACACCTACTTCCTACCCCTAGTAACCCATCTCACTCCCACCTACTTCCTACACCAAGTACCCCATCTCACTCCCACCTACTTCCTACACCCAGTATACCATCTCACTCCCACCTACACCCAGTGCCCATCTCACTCCCACCTACTCTCAGTACCCATCTCACTCCCACCTACTTCCTACACCCAGTACCCATCTCACTCCCACCTACTTCCTACACTCAGTACCCCATCTCACTCCCTCCTACTTCCTACACTCAGTACCCCATCTCACTCCCACCTACTTCCTACACCCAGTACCCCATCTCACTCCCACCTACTTCGTACATTCAGTAGAATCTCACTCCTACCTACTTTCTACACCCAGTACCCCTTCTCACTCCCACCTACTACCTACACCCAGTACCCATCACACTCCCACCTACACTCAGTACCCATCTCACTCCCACCTACTTCCTACACCTAGTACCCCATCTCACTCCCACCTACCTTCATACATTCAGTCCCTGTCTCACTCCCACCTACTTTCTACACCCAGTACCCCTTCTCACTCCCACCTACTTCCTACACTCAGTACCCATCTCACTCCCACCTACTTCCTACAGCCAGTACCCATCTCACTGCCACCTACTTCCTACACCCAGTTCCCATCTCATTCCCGACTACTTCCTACACTCAGTACTCTTCTCACTTCCACCTACTTCCAACACCCAGTACCCCATCTCACTCCTACCTACTTCCTTCACCCGGTACCCATCTCACTCCCACCTATTTCCTACACCCAGTACCCCATCTCTCTCCCACCTACTTCCTACGCCAAGTACCAATCTCACTCCCACATACTTCCTACACCAAGTACCACATCTCATTCCCGACTACACCCAGTACTCCATCTCACTTACACCTACTTCCTACCCCCAGTACCCCATCTCACTCCCACGTACTTCCTACACCCAGTACCCATCTCACTCCCACCTACTTCCTACACCCACTACCCATCTCATTCCCACTTACTCCCTACACTCAGTACCCATCTCACTCCCACCTACTTCCTACACCCAGTACCCATCTCACTCCCACATACTTCCTACACTCAGTACCCATCTCACTCCCACCTACACCAAGTACCCCATCTCATACCCACCTACTTCCTAAACTCAGTACCCATCTCACTCCCACATACTTCCTACACCCAGTATCCCATCTCACTCCCTCCTACTTCCTACACTCAATACCCCATGTCACTCCCACCTACTTCCTACACTCAGTACCCATCTCACTCCCACCTACTTCCTACAGCCAGTACCCATCTCACTGCCACCTACTTCCTACACCCAGTTCCCATCTCATTCCCGACTACTTCCTACACTCAGTACTCTTCTCACTTCCACCTACTTCCAACACCCAGTACCCCATCTCACTCCTACCTACTTCCTTCACCCGGTACCCATCTCACTCCCACCTATTTCCTACACCCAGTACCCCATCTCTCTCCCACCTACTTCCTACGCCAAGTACCAATCTCACTCCCACATACTTCCTACACCAAGTACCACATCTCATTCCCGACTACACCCAGTACTCCATCTCACTTACACCTACTTCCTACCCCCAGTACCCCATCTCACTCCCACGTACTTCCTACACCCAGTACCCATCTCACTCCCACCTACTTCCTACACCCACTACCCATCTCATTCCCACTTACTCCCTACACTCAGTACCCATCTCACTCCCACCTACTTCCTACACCCAGTACCCATCTCACTCCCACATACTTCCTACACTCAGTACCCATCTCACTCCCACCTACACCAAGTACCCCATCTCATACCCACCTACTTCCTAAACTCAGTACCCATCTCACTCCCACATACTTCCTACACCCAGTATCCCATCTCACTCCCTCCTACTTCCTACACTCAATACCCCATGTCACTCCCACCTACTTCCTACACCCAGTACCCTTCTCACTCCCACCTACTTCCTGCACTCAGTACCCCTTCTCACTCCCACCTCCTTCTTTCACTCAGTACCCCATCTCACTCCCACCTACACCCATTACCCCATCTCACTCCCAACTACTTCCTACACTCAGTACCCATCTCATTCCCACCTACTTCCTACACCCAGTACCCATCTCACTCCCACCTTCTTCCTACACCCACTACCCATCTCATTCCCACCTACTTCCTACACTCAGTACCCATCTCACTCCCACCTACTTCCTAAACTCAGTACCCCATCTGACTCCCACCTACTTCCTACACTCAGTACCCCATCTCACTCCCACCTACTTCCTACACCCAGTACCCCATCTCATTCCCACCTACACCCAGTACCCATCTCACTCCCACCTACTTCCTACACCCAGTACCCATCTCATTCCCACCTACTTCCTACACCCAGTAACCATCTCATTCCCACCTACTTCCTACACCCAGTACCCATCTCACTCCCACCTACTCCCTACACTCAGTACCCATCTCACTCCCACCTACTTCCTACACCCAGTACCCTTCTCACTCCCACCTACTCCCTACACTCAGTACCCATCTCACTCCCACCTACTTCCTACACCCAATACCCATCTCACCACCATCTATTTCCTACACTCATTACCCATCTCATTCCCACCTACTTCCTACACTCAGTACCCATCTCACTCCCACCTACTTCCTACACCCAGTACCCATCTCACTCCAACCTACTTCCTACACTCAGTACCCCATCTCACTCCCACCTACTTCCTACACCCAGTACCACATCTCATTCCCACCTACACCCAGTACCCATCTCACTCCCACCTACTTCCTACACCCAGTACCCATCTCACTCCCACCTACTTCCTACACCCAGTACCCATCTCATTCCCACCTACTTCCTACACCCAGTACCCATCTCACTCCCACCTACTCCCTACACTCAGTACCCATCTCACTCCCACCTACTTCCTACACCCAGTACCCTTCTCCCTCCCACCTACTCCCTACACTCAGTACCCATCTCACTCCCACCTACTTCCTACACCCAATACCCATCTCACTCCCACCTATTTCCTACACTCATTACCCATCTCATTCCCACCTACTTCCTACACTCAGTACCCATCTCACTCCCACCCACTTCCTACACTCAGTACCCATCTCACTCCCACCTACTTCCTACACCCAATACCCATCTCACTCCCACCTACTTCCTACACTCATTACCCATCTGATTCCCACCTACTCCCTAAATTCAGTACCCTATCTCACTTCCACCATCTTCCTACACTCAGTACTCATGTCACTCCCACCTACTTCCTACACCCAGTACCCATCTCATTCCCACCTACTTCCTACACTCTGTACCCATCTCACTCCCACCTACTTCCTACACCCAGTACCCATCTCACTCCCACCTACTTCCTACACCCAGTACCCATCTCATTCCCACCTACTTCCTACACTCAGTACCCATCTCACTCCCACCTACTTCCTACACCCAGTACCCCATCTCACTCCCACCTACTTCCTACACCCAGTACCCCATCTCACTCCCACCTACTTTCTACACCCAGTACCCTTCTCACTCCCACCTACTTCCTACACCCAGTACCCCATCATACTCCCACATACTTCCTACACCCAGTACCCATCTCACTCCCACCCACTTCCTACACTCAGTATCCATCTCACTCCCACATACCTCCTACACCCAGTACCCATCTCATTCCCACCTACTCCCTACACCCAGTACCCATCTCACTCCCACCTACTTCCTACACCCTGTACCCATCTCACTCCCACCTACTTCCTACACCCAGTACCCATCTCACTCCCACCTACTCCCTACACTCAGTACCCATCTCACTCCCACCTACTTCCTACACCCAGTACCCCATCTCACTCCCACCTACTTCCTACACCCAGTTCCCCATCTCATTCCCACCTACTCCCTACACCCAGTACCCATCTCACTCCCACCTACTTCCTACATTCAGTACCCATCTCACTACCACCTACTTCCTACACCCAGTACCCATCTCATTCCCAACTACTCCCTATATTCAGTACCCCATCTCACTACCACCATTTTCCTACACTCCGTACTCATGTCACTCCCACCTACTTCCTACACCCAGTACCCATCTCATTCCCACCTACTTCCTACCCTCAGTACCCATCTCACTCCCACCTACTTCCTACACCCAGTACCCATCTCATTCCCACCTACTTCCTACACCCAGTACCCCATCTCACTCCCACCTACTTCCTACACTCAGTACCCCATCTCACTCCCTCCTACTTTCTACACTCAGTACCCCATCTCACTCCCACCTATTTCCTACACTCAGTACCCCATCTAACTCCCACCTACTTCGTACAATCAGTACCTTTCTCACTCCCACCTACTTTCTACACCCAGTACCCCTTCTCACTCCCACGTACTACTTACACCCAGTACCCATCACACTCCCACCTACACTCAGAACCCATCTCACTCCCACCTACTTCCTACACCTAGTACCCCATCTCACTCCCACCTACCTTCGTACATTCAGTCCCTGTCTCACTCCCACCTACTTTCTACTCCCAGTACCCCTTCTCACTCCCACCTACTTCCTACACTCAGTACCCATCTCACTCCCACCTACTTCCTACAGCCAGTACCCATCTCACTGCCACCTACTTCCTACACCCAATTCCCATCTCATTCCCGACTACTTCCTACACTCAGTACTCCATCTCACTTCCAACTACTTCCTACACCCAGTACCCCATCTCACTCCCACCTACACCCAGTACCCATCTCACTCCTACCTACTTCCTTCACCCGGTACCCATCTCACTCCCACCTATTTCCTACACCCCTACCCCATCTCTCTCCCACCTACTTCTTATGCCCAGTACCTATCTCACTCCCACATACTTCCTACACCAAGTACCACATCTCATTCCCGATTACACCCAGTACTCCATCTCACTTACACCTACTTGTTATCCCCAGTACCCCATCTCACTCCCACGTACTTCCTACACCCAGTACCCATCTCACTCCCACCTACTTCCTACACCCACTACCCATCTCATTCCCACTTACTCCCTACACTCAGTACCCATCTCACTCCCACCTACTTCCTACACCCAGTACCCATCTCACTCCCACCTACTTCCTACACCCAGTACCCATCTCACTCCCACCTACTTCGTACACTCAGTACCAATCTCACTCCCACCTACACCAAGTACCCCATCTCATACCCACCTACTTCCTAAACTCAGTACCCATCTCACTCCCTCCTACTTCCTACACTCAATACCCCATGTCTCTCCCACCTACTTCCTACACCCAGTACCCTTCTCACTCCCACCTACTTCCTACACTCAGTACCCCATCTCACTCCCACTTACTTCCTAAACTCAGTACCCCATATCACTCCCACCTACTTCCTACACTCAGTATCCCATCTCACTCCCACCTACTTCCTACACCCAGTACCCATCTCACTCCCACCTACTTCCTACACTCAGCACCCACCTCATTTCTGACTACTTCCTACACCCAGTACCTCATCTCACTCCCACCTACTTCCTACACCCAGTACCCATCTCACTCCCACTTACTTCCTACACCCAGTACCCCTTCTCACTCCCACATTCTTCCTTCACACAGTACCCCATCTCATTCCCGACTACTTCCTACACCTAGTAACCCATCTCACTCCCACCTACTCCCTACACTCAGTACCCATCTCACTCCCACCTACTTCCTACACCCAGTACCCATCTCATTCCCAACTACTCCCTACATTCAGTACCCCATCTCACTCCCACCAACTTCCTACACTCAGTACTCATCTCACTCCCACCTACTTCCTACACCCAGTACCCATCTCATTTCCACCTACTTCCTACACTCAGTATCCATCTCATTCCCACCTACTTCCTACACACAGTACCCATCTCATTCCCATCTACTTCCTACACCCAGTACCCCATCAAACTCCCACCTACTTCCTACACTCAGTACCCCATTTCACTCCCACCTCATTCTTACACTCAGTACCCCATCTCACTCCCACCTACACCCAGTACCCCATCTCACTCCCAACTACTTCCTACACTCAGTACCCATCTCACTCCCACTTACTTCCTACACAGTACCCATCTCACTCCCACCTACTTCCTACACCCAGTACCCATCTCACTCCCACCTACTTCCTACACCCAGTACCCATCTCACTCCCACCTACTTCCTTCACCCGGTACCCATCTCACTCCCACCTATTTCCTACACCTAGTACCCCATCTCACTCCCACCTACTTCCTACACCCAGTACCAATCTCACTCCCACATACTTCCTACACCAAGTACCCCATCTCATTCCCGACTACACCCAGTACTCCATCTCACTTACACCTACTTCCTACCCCTAGTACCCCATCTCACTCCCACCTACTTCCTACACCAAGTACCCCATCTCACTCCCACCTACTTCCTACACCCAGTATACCATCTCACTCCCACCTACACCCAGTGCCCATCTCACTCCCACCTACTCTCAGTACCCATCTCACTCCCACCTACTTCCTACACCCAGTACCCCTTCTCACTCCCACCTACTTCCTACACTCAGTACCCATCTCACTCCCACCTACTTCCTACAGCCAGTACCCATCTCACTGCCACCTACTTCCTACACCCAATTCCCATCTCATTCCCGACTACTTCCTACACTCAGTACTCCATCTCACTTCCAACTACTTACTACACCCAGTACCCCATCTCACTCCCACCTACACCCAGTACCCATCTCACTCCTACCTACTTCCTTCACCCGGTACCCATCTCACTCCCACCTATTTCCTACACCCAGTACCCCATCTCTCTCCCACCTACTTCTTATGCCCAGTACCTATCTCACTCCCACATACTTCCTACACCAAGTACCACTTCTCATTCCCGACTACACCCAGTACTCCATCTCACTTACACCTACTTGTTATCCCCAGTACCCCATCTCACTGCCACGTACTTCCTACACCCAGTACCCATCTCACTCCCACCTACTTCCTACACCCACTACCCATCTCATTCCCACTTACTCCCTACACTCAGTACCCATCTCACTCCCACCTACTTCCTACACCCAGTACCCATCTCACTCCCACCTACTTCGTACACTCAGTACCAATCTCACTCCCACCTACACCAAGTACCCCATCTCATACCCACCTACTTCCTAAACTCAGTACCCATCTCACTCCCTCCTACTTCCTACACTCAATACCCCATGTCTCTCCCACCTACTTCCTACACCCAGTACCCTTCTCACTCCCACCTACTTCCTACACTCAGTACCCCATCTCACTCCCACTTTTATCCTAAACTCAGTACCCCATATCACTCCCACCTACTTCCTACACTCAGTATCCCATCTCACTCCCACCTACTTCCTACACCCAGTACCCATCTCACTCCCACCTACTTCCTACACTCAGTACCCACCTCATTTCTGACTACTTCCTACACCCAGTACCTCATCTCACTCCCACCTACTTCCTACACCCAGTACCCATCTCACTCCCACTTACTTCCTACACCCAGTACCTATCTCACTCCCACATTCTTCCTTCACACAGTAAACCATCTCATTCCCGACTACTTCCTACACCTAGTAACCCATCTCTCTCCCACCTACACCCAGTACCCCATCTCACTCCCATCTACACCCAGTACCCATCTCACTCCCACCTACACCCAGTACCCAATCTCACTCCCACCTACACCCAGTACCCATCTCACTCCCACTTACACTCGGTACCCATCTCACTCCCACCTACACTCGGTACCCATCTCACTCCCACCTACACTCGGTACCCATCTCACTCCCACCTACACTCGGTACCCATCTCACTCCCACCTACACTCGGTACCCATCTCAGTCCCACCTACACCCAGTAACCATCTCACTCCCACCTGCTTCCTACACCTAGTACCCCATCTTACTCCCTCCTACTTCCTACACCCAGTACCCATCTCACTCCCACCTACTTCCTACACCCAGTACCCATCTCACTCCCACCTACTTCCTACACCCAGTACCCCATCTCACTCCCACCTGTTTCCTACACTCAGTACCCCATCTAACTCCCACCTACTTCCTACACTTAGTACGCCATCTCACTCCCTCCTACTTCCTACACTAAGTACCCCATCTCACTCCCACCTACTTCTTACACCCAGTACCCCATTTCACTCCCAGCTACTTCCTACACTCAGTACCCCATCTCACTCCCACTTACTTCCTACACCCAGTACCTATCTCACTCCCACATACTTCCTTCACACAGTACCCCATCTCATTCCCGACTACTTTCTACACCCAGTAACCCATCTCTCTCCCACCTACACCCAGTACCCTTCTCACTCCCACCTACACCCAGTACCCATCTCACTCCCACCTACACCCAGTACCCATCTCACTCCCCCCTGCTTCCTAGACCTAGTACCCCATCTCACTCCCACCTACTTCCTACACTCAGTACCCATCTCTCACTACCACATACTTCCTACACCCAGTACTCCATCTCACTTCAACCTACTTCCTACCCCCAGTACCCCATCTCACCCCCACCTACTTCCTACACCCAGTACCCCATCTCACTCCCACCTACTTCCTACACCCAGTATCCATCTCACTCCCACCTACACCCAGTACCCATCTCACTCCCACCTACTTCCTACACCCAGTACCCATCTCACTCCCACCTACTTCCTACACCCAGTACCCATCTCACTCCCACCTACTTCCTATTCTCAGTACCCCATCTCACTCCCACCTATTTCCTACACTCAGTACCCCATCTCACTCCCACCTACTTCGTACATTCAGTACCCGTCTCACTCCCACCTACTTTCTACACCCTGTACCCTTCTCACTCCCACCTACTTCCTACACCCAGTACCCATCTCACTCCCACCTACTTCCTAAACTCAGTAACCCATATCACTCCCACCTACTTCCTACACTCAGTATCCCATCTCACTCCCACCTACTTCCTACACTCAGTACCCCATCTCTCTCCCACCTACTTCCTACACTCAGTATCCCATCTCATTCCCACCTTCTTCCTACACTCAGTACCCATCTCACTCCCACCTACTTCCTACACCCAATACCCATCTCACTCCCACCTACTTCCTTCACTCATTACCCATCTGATTCCCACCTACTTCCTACACTCAGTACCCATCTCATTCCCAACTACTCCCTAAATTCAGTACCCCATCTCACTTCCACCAACTTCCTACACTCAGTACTCATGTCACTCCCACCTACTTCCTACACCCAGTACCCATCTCACTCCCTCCTACTTCCTACACCCAGTACCCATCTCACTCCCACCTACTTCCTACACCCAGTACCCATCTTATTCCCACCTACTTCCTACACCCAGTAACCATCTCATTCCCACCTACTTCCTACACCCAGTACCCATCTCACTCCCACATACTTCCTACACCCAGTACCCCATCTCACTCCCACCTACTTCCTACACTCAGTACCCCATTTCACTCCCAACTACTTCCTACACTCAGTACCCATCTCATTCCCACCTACTTTCTACACTCAGAACTCATCTCATTCCCACCTACTTCCTACACTCAGTACCCATCTCATTCCCACCTACTCCCTACACTCTGTACCCCTTCTCACTCCCACCTACTTGCTACACCCAGTACCCATCTCACTCCCACCTACTTCCTACACCCACTACCCATCTCATTCCCACCTACTTCCTACACTCACTACCCATCTCACTCCCACCTACTTCCTACAAACAGTACCCCATCTCACTCCCACCTACACCCAGTACCCATCTCACTCCCACCTACTTCCTACACCCATTACCCATCTCATTTCCACCTCCTCCCTACACTCAGTACCCATCTCACTCTCACCTACTTCCTGCACCCAGTACCCATCTCACTCCCACCTACTTCCTACACCCAGTACCCATCTCACTCCCACCTACTTCCTACACTCAGTACCCATCTCACTCCCACCTACATCCTACACTCAGTACCCCATCTCACTCCCACCTACTTCCTACACCCAGTACCCATCTCATTCCCACCTACTTCCTACAAACAGTACCCCTTCTCACTCCCACCTACACCCAGTACCCATCTCACTCCCACCTTCTTCCTACACTCAATACCCATCTCACTCCCACCTTCTTCCTACACTCAGTACCCATCTCACTCCCACATAATTCCTACACCCAGTACTCCTTGTCACTCCCACCTACTTCCTACCCCCAGTACCCATCTCACTCCCACCTACTTCCTAAACTCAGTACCCCATATCACTCCCACCTTCTTCCTACACTCAGTATCCCATCTCACTCCCACCTGCTACCTACACTCAGTACTCCATCTCACTCCCACCTACTTCCTCCACTCAGTACCCCATCTCATTCCCACCTTCTTCCTACACCCAGTACCCATCTCACTCCCACCCACTTCCTACACTCAGTACCAATCTCACTCCCACATACTTCCTACACCCAGTACCCATCTCATTCCCACCTACTCCCTAAACCCAGTACCCATCTCATTCCCACCTACTTCCTACACCCTGTACCCATCTCACTCCCACCTACTTCCTACACCCAGTACCCATCTCACTCCCACCTACTCCCTACACTCAGTACCCATCTCACTCCCACCTACTTCCTACACCAGTACCCCATCTCACTCCCACCTACTTCCTACACCCAGTACCCCATCTCATTCCCACCTACTCCCTACACCCAGTACCCATCTCTCTCCCACCTTCTTCCTACATTCAGTACCCATCTCACTACCACCTACTTCCTACACCCAGTACCCATCTCACTCCCACCTACTTCCTACACTCAGTACCCCATCTCACTCCCACCTACTTCCTACACCCAGTACCCCATCTCACTCCCATCTACACCCAGTATTCCATCTCACTCCCACCTACGTCCTACACCCAGTACTCCATCTCACTGCCACCTATACCCAGTACCCATCTCACTCCCACCTACTTCCTACACCCAGTACCCATCTCACTCCCACCTACTTCCTACACTCAGTACCCATCTTACTCCCACCTACTTCCTACACTCGGTACCCCATCTCACTCCCACCTACACCCAGTACCCATCTCACTCCCACCTACACTCAGTACCCATCTCACTCCCACCTTCTTCCTACACTCAGTACCCATCTCACTCCCACCTACTTCCTACACTCAGTACCCATCTCATTCCCACCTACTTCCTACACTCGGTATCCCATCTCACTCCCACCTACACCCAGTACCCATCTCACTCCCACCTACACTCAGTACACATCTCACTCCCACCTTCTTCCTACACTCAGTACCCATCTCACTCCCACCTGCTTCCTAAACTCAGTACCCCATCTCACTCCCACCTAGATCCTACACTCAGTACCCATCTCACTACCACCTACATCCTACACTCAGTACCCATCTCACTACCACCTACTCCCTACACCCAGTACCCCATCACACTACCACCTACTTCCTACACTCAGCACCCATCTCACTCCCACCTACTCCCTACACCTAGTACCCATCTCACTCCAGCTATTACACTGTATAGAGATATAATAAATACATGACACATGGGAGATATTACAGTTATCTCTGTTTTCTCGCAGGTAAAGTGCTCGCCATTGATGCCTCCATGTTTATTTGTCAGTTTGACTGTGCAAAACCGGAAATGTACAACCGTCATGGGCAGAACATCAGGTAACAATGTATATTGGTATAATAGGAAGTGATACTGGTGGTGTCTCTGGTGTCCGGTACATTCTGACGCCTCCCCTGATGGGAATGGTTTCTGTCTTCTGCTGGTGTGGGACAATCACTGTACGTGTTCCATCTTGTGTTTCCCTAGTTATACTCTGCGCGGTCTGTGGATGTTGTGTGGATTGTGCGCCTGTAGTTGTGCTTTCCCTGGATTTATATTTAGAACGTGTGACCAATGTGTCTCCTCTCTCTAGTGTCCTGCAGGGTTTCTTTGACCGTACCGTCTCCATGCTTATGAATGGAATCAAACCGCTGTACGTGTTCGATGGGATCCCGCCAGAGCAGAAGCGCGTGAGAGTAAGTACATGAGCTGCCGCAGTGTAACACATGAATCCGCTCTCTGACCAGGGAATCTCAGGGAGCTAATCACATTGGAATTATACGGTGGTCGTGCGGCTTCTCGGGGTAATGCCCCTTAGCAGGTGTGATACCGGCTCTACGCGCAGAGGACTTTATCCTGTCTGACATTGATCCTTCTAGTCTTGAGCAATGGCTTCTCGATGCTAGTGCACTGACCACAATGACTATAGAGCACAGGTTCTCAAACTCGGTCCTCAGGACCCCACACAGTGCAGGTGAGATAATTAGCTCTACCTGTGCATCTTTCAAAATGTGTCAGTAAGTAATGAATACGCCGGTGCATCTGCTGGGTGACCTGGGAAATGTGTCAGTGAGTAATGAATACACCTGTGTACCTGCTGGGTGACCTGGGAAATGCGTCAGTGAGTAATGACTACACCTGTGCACCCGCTGGGTGACCTGGGAAATGTGTCAGTGAGTAATGACTACACCTGTGCACCTGCTGGGTGACCTGGGAAATGTGTCAGTGAGTAATGATTACACCTGTGCAGCCGGTGGGTGACCTGGGAAATGTGTCAGTGAGTAATGGTTACACCTGTGCACCTGCTGGGTGACCTGGGAAATGTGTCAGTGAGTAATGAGTACACCTGTGCACCTGCTGGGTGACCTGAGAAATGTGTCAGTGAGTAATGATTACACCTGTGCACCTGCTGGGTGACCAGGGAAATGTGTCAGTGAGTAATGATTACACCTGTGCACCTGCTAGGTGACCTGGGAAATGTGTCAGTGAGTAATGAATACACCTGTGCACCTGCTGGGTGACCTGGGAAATGTGTCAGTGAGTAATGAGTACACCTGTGCACCTGCTGGGTGACCAGGGAAATGTGTCAGTGAGTAATGACTACACCTGTACACCTGCTGGTTGACCTGGGAAATGTGTCAGTGAGTAATGAATACACCTGTGTACCTGCTGGGTGACCTGGGAAATGTGTCAGTGAGTAATGATTACACCTGTGCAGCTGCTGGGTGACCTGGGAAATGTGTCAGTGAGTAATGATTACACCTGTGCAGCTGCTGGGTGACCTGGGAAATGTGTCAGTGAGTAATGACTACCCCTGTGCACCTGTTGGGTGACCTGGGAAATGTGTCAGTGAGTAATGATTACACCTGTGCACCTGCTGGGTGACCTGGGAAATGTGTCAGTGAGTAATGAGTACACCTGTGCACCTGCTGGGTGACCTGGGAAATGTCAGTGAGTAATGACTACACCTGTGCACCTGCCGGGTGACCTGGGAAATGTCAGTGAGTAATGACTACACCTGTGCACCTGCCGGGTGACCTGGGAAATGTGTCAGTGAGTAATGACTACACCTGTGCACCTGCCGGGTGACCTGGGAAATGTGTCAGTGAGTAATGACTACCCCTGTGCACCTGCCGGGTGACCTGGGAAATGTGTCAGTAAGTAATGACTACACCTGTGCACCTGCCGGGTGACCTGGGAAATGTGTCAGTAAGTAATGACTACACCTGTGCACCTGCCGGGTGACCTGGGAAATGTGTCAGTGAGTAATGACTACACCTGTGCACCTGCTGGGTGACCTGGGAAATGTGTCAGTAAGTAATGACTACACCTGTGCACCTGCTGGGTGACCTGGGAAATGTGTCAGTAAGTAATGAATACACCTGTGCACCTGCTGGGTGACCAGGGAAATGTGTCAGTGAGTAATGAATACACCTGTGCTCCTGCTGGGTGACCTGGGAAATATGTCAGTGAGTAATGAATACACCTGTACACCTGCTGGGAGACCTGGGAAATGTGTCAGTGAGTAATGACTACACCTGTGCACCTGCTGGGTGACCTGGGAAATGTGTCAGTAAGTAATGACTACACCTGTGCACCTGCCGGGTGACCTGGGAAATGTGTCAGTAAGTAATGAATACACCTGTGCACCTGCTGGGTGACCAGGGAAATGTGTCAGTGAGTAATGAATACACCTGTGCTCCTGCTGGGTGACCTGGGAAATGTGTCAGTGAGTAATGAATACACCTGTACACCTGCTGGGAGACCTGGGAAATGTGTCAGTAAGTAATGACTTCACCTGTGCACCTGCCGGGTGACCTGGGAAATGTGTCAGTGAGTAATGACTACACCTGTGCACCTGCCGGGTGACCTGGGAAATGTGTCAGTAAGTAATGACTACACCTGTGCACCTGCCGGGTGACCTGGGAAATGTGTCAGTAATGACTACACCTGTGCACCTGCCGGGTGACCTGGGAAATGTGTCAGTGAGTAATGAATACACCTGTGCTCCTGCTGGGTGACCTGGGAAACGTGACCCGTGTAGGGTCCTGAGGACAGAAGGCTCTGAATCAGTGCTCTCCTACCTAAAATTGGAGCGTCCTCCTGGCTGCCTGCATAGCTTTGGGTGACCACACCCACAGCTTATGCGAGCGGCAAAAAAGATGGTCGCGATGGTCAAGACCATCGCGACCATCGGGCTGGCGACGAGACCCTGCGGTAGGGTCTCGCTGCCACAAGCCCAGGAGTGCTTTTGGCTCTATCAGAGCCAGGAACACTCCCGCAGACATCACTAGAGATGTCAATGTGGCCGGCCCCAGACGGTAGGCGTTCCCATGGGAACGCCTCCGTCTGGGCAGCAACGCCACCAGCACGCTCACCAAACGGGGCGTGCTGTCACTCACCATCGACAGCACGCCCCCTTTGGTGCGAGACCCATAGCGCCGGCTTGGCCGTCGCTATGCGGGTCTCGCGCATGTGCATGACGGAGCTCCCTCAGTCGTGCGCATGTGCACTAGGGCACCATCGACCCACTTGCAAGCGCTCGCGAGTGGTTCTGAATCAGGCCCAATGTGTGATAACCACTGCCATAGAGTAATAGAATGGAATTGCTCCCAGACTACATGACCTAATCTGTGTAACAGGGAACTCCGCACAGTTTATGTTGTTACCCGTAGTCATAGAAGATATCATCTATATAACAGCGGAGCGAATGTCCTTTGCACGCAGAGTGTGAGAATTGGGTGAATACGGAGGTCTCTCTCTAGTAACCTGATTAGAGAGCCGATAGGTGGGCCTGTGTCTAGGTCATCGTCGGTGAATAGATTATGAGCCACCATATTGTGAGACAAGTATACAGACTATTACATTCACGTGACCAGATAACTAGAGGCAGGGATGTTAGGGACTTGTCACAGCACTTATAGAGATCACGCGGAATCCAGCAAACAGCGCGACGTCTGTGTGATGTACGGTGGCAGGAATTCAGTTATCAGACGTCCATGTGGTGCCTCCAGTCTTTAGTAATTCTAGATAGATAGATATATATCTATCTGTGTGTGTGCTCTGCCATAGTGTGTATCTGTGTGTGTGCTCTGCCATAGTGTGTATCTGTGTGTGTGCTCTGCCATAGTGTGTATCTGTGTGTGCTCTGCCATAGTGTGTATGTGTGTGTGTGTGCTCTGCCATAGTGTGTATCTGTGTGTGTGCTCTGCCATAGTGTGTATCTGTGTGTGTGTGTGTGCTCTGCCATAGTGTGTATCTGTGTGTGTGTTCTGCCATAGTGTGTATCTGTGTGTGTGTGCTCTGCCATAGTGTGTATCTGTGTGTGTGCTCTGCCATAGTGTGTATCTGTGTGTGTGTGCTCTGCCATAGTGTGTGTGTGTGTGTGTGCTCTGCCATAGTGTGTATCTGTGTGTGTGCTCTGCCATAGTGTTTATCTGTGTGTGTGCTCTGCCATAGTGTGTATCTGTGTGTGTGTGTGCTCTGCCATAGTGTGTATCTGTGTGTGTGTGCTCTGCCATAGTGTGTATCTGTGTGTGTGTGCTCTGCCATAGTGTGTGTGTGTGTGTGCTCTGCCATAGTGTGTATCTGTGTGTGTGTGCTCTGCCATAGTGTGTGTGTGTGCTCTGCCATAGTGTGTATCTGTGTGTGTGCTCTGCCATAGTGTGTATCTGTGTGTGTGTGTGCTCTGCCATAGTGTGTATCTGTGTGTGTGTGCTCTGCCATAGTGTGTATCTGTGTGTGTGCTCTGCCATAGTGTTTATCTGTGTGTGTGTGCTCTGCCATAGTGTGTATCTGTGTGTGTGTGTGCTCTGCCATAGTGTGTATCTGTGTGTGTGTGCTCTGCCATAGTGTGTATCTGTGTGTGTGCTCTGCCATAGTGTTTATCTGTGTGTGTGTGCTCTGCCTTAGTGTGTATCTGTGTGTGTGTGCTCTGCCATAGTGTGTATCTGTGTGTGTGTGCTCTGCCATAGTGTGTATCTGTGTGTGTGTGCTCTGCCATAGTGTGTATGTGTGTGTATGTGTGCTCTGCCGTAGTGTGTATCTGTGTGTGTATGCTCTGCCGTAGTGTGTATCTGTGTGTGTGCTCTGCCATAGTGTGTATCTGTGTGTGTGCTCTGCCATAGTGTGTGTGCTCTGCCATAGTGTGTATCTGTGTGTGTGCTCTGCCATAGTGTGTATCTGTGTGTGTGTGCTCTGCCATAGTGTGTATCTGTGTGTGTGTGCTCTGCCATAGTGTTTATCTGTGTGTGTGTGTGTGTGTGTGCTCTGCCGTAGTGTGTATCTGTGTGTGTGCTCTGCCATAGTGTGTATCTGTGTGTGTGCTCTGCCATAGTGTGTGTGTGTGCTCTGCTATAGTGTGTATCTGTGTGTGTGTGCTCTGCCATAGTGTGTATCTGTGTGTGTGTGCTCTGCCATAGTGTGTATCTGTGTGTGTGCTCTGCCATAGTGTGTATCTGTGTGTGTGTGCTCTGCCATAGTGTGTATCTATGTGTGCTCTGCCATAGTGTGTGTGTGTGCTCTGCCATAGTGTGTATCTGTGTGTGTGCTCTGCCATAGTGTGTATCTGTGTGTGTGTGCTCTGCCATAGTGTGTATCTGTGTGTGTGCTCTGCCATAGTGTGTATCTGTGTGTGCTCTGCCATAGTGTGTATCTGTGTGTGTGTGTGCTCTGCCATAGTGTGTATCTGTGTGTGTGCTCTGCCATAGTGTTTATCTGTGTGTGTGTGCTCTGCCATAGTGTGTATCTGTGTGTGTGCGCTCTGCCATAGTGTGTATCTGTGTGTGTGTGCTCTGCCATAGTGTGTATCTGTGTGTGTGTGCTCTGCCATAGTGTGTGTGTGTGCTCTGCCATAGTGTGTATCTGTGTGTGTGTGCTCTGCCATGGTGTGTGTGTGTGTGTGCTCTGCCATAGTGTGTATCTGTGTGTGTGCTCTGCCATAGTGTGTATCTGTGGGTGTGCTCTGCCATAGTGTGTATCTGTGGGTGTGCTCTGCCATAGTGTGTATCTGTGTGTGTGCGCTCTGCCATAGTGTGTATCTGTCTGTGTGTGCTCTGCCATAGTGTGTGTGCTCTGCCATAGTGTGTATCTGTGTGTGTGCTCTGCCATAGTGTTTATCTGTGTGTGTGTGCTCTGCCGTAGTGTGTATCTGTGTGTGTGCTCTGCCATAGTGTGTATCTGTGTGTGTGCTCTCCCATAGTGTGTATCTGTGTGTGTGCTCTGCCATAGTGTGTGTGTGTGCTCTGCCATAGTGTGTATCTGTGTGTGTGCTCTGCCATAGTGTGTATCTGTGTGTGTGTGCTCTGCCATAGTGTGTATCTGTGTGTGTGTGCTCTGCCATAGTATGTATCTGTGTGTGTGCTCTGCCATAGTGTGTATCTGTGTGTGTGTGCTCTGCCATAGTGTGTATCTGTGTGTGTGTGCTCTGCCATAGTGTGTATCTGTGTGTGTGCTCTGCCGTAGTGTGTATCTGTGTGTGTGTGCTCTGCCATAGTGGGTGTGTGTGTGTGTGCTCTGCCGTAGTGTGTATCGGTGTGTGTGTGCTCTGCCATAGTGTGTATCTGTGTGTGTGTGCTCTGCCATAGTGTGTATCTGTGTGTGTGCTCTGCCATAGTGTGTATCTGTGTGTGTGCTCTGCGTTATTGTGTATCTGTGTGTGTGTGTGCTCTGCCATAGTGTGTATCTGTGTGTGTGTGCTCTGCCATAGTGTGTATCTGTGTGTGTGTGCTCTGCCATAGTGTGTGTGTGTGCTCTGCCATAGTGTGTATCTGTGTGTGTGCTCTGCCATAGTGTGTATCTGTGTGTGTGTGTGCTCTGCCATAGTGTGTGTGTGTGTGCTCTGCCGTAGTGTGTATCTGTGTGTGTGCTCTGCCATAGTGTGTATCTGTGTGTGTGCTCTGCCATAGTGTGTATCTGTGTGTGTGTGTGCTCTGCCATAGTGTGTATCTGTGTGTGTGTGTGTGCTCTGCCATAGTGTGTATCTGTGTGTGTGTGTGTGTGCTCTGCCTTAGTGTGTATCTGTGTGTGTGCTCTGCCGTAGTGTGTATCTGTGGGTGTGCTGTGCCTTAGTGTGTATCTGTGTGTGTGCTCTGCCGTAGTGTGTATCTGTGTGTGTGCTCTGCCGTAGTGTGTATCTGTGTGTGTGCTCTGCCATAGTGTGTATCTGTGTGTGTGTGCTCTGCCATAGTGTGTGTGTGTGTGTGCTCTGCCATAGTGTGTATCTGTGTGTGTGTGCTCTGCCATAGTGTGTATCTGTGTGTGTGTGCTCTGCCATAGTGTGTATCTGTGTGTGTGTGCTCTGTCATAGTGTTTATCTGTGTGTGTGTGCTCTGCCATAGTGTGTATCTGTGTGTGTGTGCTCTGCCATAGTGTGTGTGTGTGTGCTCTGCCATAGTGTGTATCTGTGTGTGTGCTCTGCCATAGTGTGTATCTGTGTGTGTGTGTGCTCTGCCATAGTGTGTATCTGTGTGTGTGCTCTGCCATAGTGTGTATCTGTGTGTGTGTGTGCTCTGCCATAGTGTGTGTGTGTGTGCTCTGCCGTAGTGTGTATCTGTGTGTGTGCTCTGCCATAGTGTGTATCTGTGTGTGTGCTCTGCCATAGTGTGTATCTGTGTGTGTGTGTGCTCTGCCATAGTGTGTATCTGTGTGTGTGTGTGCTCTGCCATAGTGTGTATCTGTGTGTGTGTGTGTGTGCTCTGCCATAGTGTGTATCTGTGTGTGTGCTCTGCCTTAGTGTGTATCTGTGTGTGTGCTCTGCCTTAGTGTGTATCTGTGTGTGTGCTCTGCCGTAGTGTGTATCTGTGGGTGTGCTGTGCCTTAGTGTGTATCTGTGTGTGTGCTCTGCCGTAGTGTGTATCTGTGTGTGTGCTCTGCCATAGTGTGTATCTGTGTGTGTGTGCTCTGCCATAGTGTGTGTGTGTGTGTGTGTGTGCTCTGCCATAGTGTGTATCTGTGTGTGTGTGCTCTGCCATAGTGTGTATCTGTGTGTGTGTGCTCTGCCATAGTGTGTATCTGTGTGTGTGTGCTCTGCCATAGTGTGTATCTGTGTGTGTGTGCTCTGTCATAGTGTTTATCTGTGTGTGTGTGCTCTGCCATAGTGTGTATCTGTGTGTGTGTGCTCTGCCATAGTGTGTGTGTGTGTGTGTGTGCTCTGCCATAGTGTGTATCTGTGTGTGTGTGTGCTCTGCCATAATGTGTGTGTGTGTGCGCTCTGCCATAGTGTGTATTTGAGTGTGTGTGTGTGTGCTCTGCCGTAGTGTGTATCTGTCTGTGTGCTCTGCCATAGTGTGTATCTGTGTGTGTGTGCTCTGCCATAATGTGTGTGTGTGTGTGCTCTGCCATAGTGTGTGTGTGTGTGTGTGCTCTGCCATAGTGTGTATCTGTGTGTGTGCTCTGCCATAGTGTGTATCTGTGGGTGTGCTCTGCCATAGTGTGTATCTGTGTGGGTGTGCTCTGCCATAGTGTGTATCTGTGTGGGTGCGCTCTGCCATAGTGTGTATCTGTGTGTGTGCGCTCTGCCATAGTGTGTATCTGTGTGTGTGCTCTGCCATAGTGTGTATCTGTGTGTGTGCTCTGCCATAGTGTTTATCTGTGTGTGTGTGTGCTCTGCCATAGTGTGTATCTGTGTGTGTGCTCTGCCATAGTGTGTATCTGTGTGTGTGCTCTGCCATAGTGTGTATCTATGTGTGTGCTCTCCCATAGTGTGTATCTGTGTGTGTGCTCTGCCATAGTGTGTATCTGTGTGTGTGCTCTGCCATAGTGTGTATCTGTGTGTGTGTGCTCTGCCATAGTATGTATCTGTGTGTGTGCTCTGCCATAGTGTGTATCTGTGTGTGTGTGCTCTGCCATAGTGTGTATCTGTGTGTGTGCTCTGCCATAGTGTTTATCTGTGTGTGTGTGCTCTGCCATAGTGTGTATCTGTGTGTGTGTGCTCTGCCATAGTGTGTGTGTGCTCTGCCATAGTGTGTGTGTGTGTGCTCTGCCATAGTGTGTATCTGTGTGTGTGCTCTGCCATAGTGTGTATCTGTGGGTGTGCTCTGCCATAGTGTGTATCTGTGGGTGTGCTCTGCCATAGTGTGTATCTGTGTGTGTGTGCTCTGCCATAGTGTGTGTGCTCTGCCATAGTGTGTATCTGTGTGTGTGCTCTGCCATAGTGTGTATCTGTGTGTGTGTGCTCTGCCATAGTGTGTATCTGTGTGTGTGTGCTCTGCCATAGTGTGTATCTGTGTGTGTGCTCTGCCATAGTGTGTATCTGTGTGTGTGCTCTCCCATAGTGTGTATCTGTGTGTGTGCTCTCCCATAGTGTGTATCTGTGTGTGTGCTCTGCCATAGTGTGTGTGTGTGCTCTGCCATAGTGTGTATCTGTGTGTGTGCTCTGCCATAGTGTGTATCTGTGTGTGTGCTCTGCCATAGTGTTTATCTGTGTGTGTGTGCTCTGCCATAGTGTGTATCTGTGTGTGTGTGCTCTGCCATAGTGTGTATCTGTGTGTGTGTGTGCGCTCTGCCATAGTGTGTGTGTGTGCTCTGCCATAGTGTTTATCTGTGTGTGTGCTCTACCTTAGTGTGTATCTGTGGGTGTGCTCTGCCATAGTGTGTATCTGTGTGTGTGCTCTGCCATAGTGTGTATCTGACTGTGTGTGTGTGTGTGTGTGTGCTCTGCCGTAGTGTGTATCTGTGTGTGTGCTCTGCCATAGTGTGTATCTGTGTGTGTGTGCTCTGCCATAGTGTGTGTGTGTGCTCTGCCATAGTGTGTATCTATGTGTGTGTGCTCTGCCATAGTGTGTATCTGTGTGTGTGTGCTCTGCCATAGTGTGCATCTGTGTGTGTGCTCTGCCATAGTGTGTATGTGCTCTGCCATAGTGTGTATCTGTGTGTGTGTGCTCTGCTATAGTGTTTATCTGTGTGTGTGTGCTCTGCCATAGTGTGTATCTGTGTGTGTGTGCTCTGCCATAGTGTGTGTGTGTGTGTGTGCTCTGCCATAGTGTGTCTGTGTGTGTGCTCTGCCATAGTATGTATCTGTGTGTGTGTGCTCTGCCATAGTGTGTATCTGTGTGTGTGCTCTGCCTTAGTGTGTATCTGTGTGTGTGCTCTGCCATAGTGTGTATCTGTGTGTGTGCTCTGCCATAGTGTGTATCTGAGTGTGTGTGTGTGTGCTCTGCCGTAGTGTGTATCTGTGTGTGTGCTCTGCCATAGTGTGTATCTGTGTGTGTACTCTGCCATAGTGTGTATCTGTGTGTGTGCTCTGCCTTAGTGTGTATCTGTGTGTGTGCTCTGCCATAGTGTGTATCTGTGTGTGTGTGCTCTGCCATAGTGTGTATCTGTGTGTGTGTGTGTGTGCTCTGCCATAGTGTGTATCTGTGTGTGTGCTCTGCCGTAGTGTGTATCTGTGTGTGTGTGTGTGCTCTGCCATAGTGTGTGTGTGTGTGTGTGCTCTGCCGTAGTGTGTATCTGTGTGTGTGCTCTGCCATAGTGTGTATCTGTGTGTGTGCTCTGCCATAGTGTGTATCTGTGTGTGTGTGCTCTGCCATAGTGTGTATCTGTGTGTGTGCTCTGCCATAGTGTGTATCTGTGTGTGTGCTCTGCCATAGTGTTTATCTGTGTGTGTGCTCTGCGTTATTGTGTATCTGTGTGTGTGTGCTCTGCCATAGTGTGTATCTGTGTGTGTGTGTGTGCTCTGCCATAGTGTGTATCTGTGTGTGTGTGTGTGTGCTCTGCCATAGTGTGTGTGTGTGCTCTGCCATAGTGTGTATCTGTGTGTGTGCTCTGCCATAGTGTGTATCTGTGTGTGTGTGTGCTCTGCCATAGTGTGTGTGTGTGTGTGTGCTCTGCCGTAGTGTGTATCTGTGTGTGTGCTCTGCCATAGTGTGTATCTGTGTGTGTGTGCTCTGCCATAGTGTGTGTGTGTGTGCTCTGCCATAGTGTGTATCTGTGTGTGTGTGCTCTGCCATAGTGTGTATCTGTGTGTGTGCTCTGCCTTAGTGTGTATCTGTGTGTGTGCTCTGCCGTAGTGTGTATCTGTGGGTGTGCTGTGCCTTAGTGTGTATCTGTGTGTGTGCTCTGCCGTAGTGTGTATCTGTGGGTGTGCTCTGCCATAGTGTGTATCTGTGTGTGTGTGCTCTGCCTTTGTGTGTATCTGTGTGTGTGCTCTGCCGTAGTGTGTATCTGTGTGTGTGCTCTGCCATAGTGTGTATCTGTGTGTGTACTCTGCCATAGTGTGTATCTGTGTGTGTGCTCTGCCATAGTGTGTATCTGTGTGTGTGTGCTCTGCCATAGTGTGTATCTGTGTGTGTGTGTGTGTGCTCTGCCATAGTGTGTATCTGTGTGTGTGCTCTGCCGTAGTGTGTATCTGTGTGTGTGTGCTCTGCCATAGTGTGTGTGTGTGTGTGTGCTCTGCCGTAGTGTGTATCTGTGTGTGTGCTCTGCCATAGTGTGTATCTGTGTGTGTGTGCTCTGCCATAGTGTGTATCTGTGTGTGTGCTCTGCCATAGTGTGTATCTGTGTGTGTGCTCTGCCATAGTGTTTATCTGTGTGTGTGCTCTGCGTTATTGTGTATCTGTGTGTGTGTGCTCTGCCATAGTGTGTATCTGTGTGTGTGTGTGTGCTCTGCCATAGTGTGTATCTGTGTGTGTGTGTGTGTGCTCTGCCATAGTGTGTGTGTGTGTGTGTCTGTGTGTGCTCTGCCATAGTGTGTATCTGTGTGTGTGTGCTCTGCCATAGTGTGTGTGTGCTCTGCCGTAGTGTGTATCTGTGTGTGTGCTCTGCCATAGTGTGTATCTGTGTGTGTGCTCTGCCATAGTGTGTATCTGTGTGTGTGCTGTGCCTTAATGTGTATCTGTGTGTGTGCTCTGCCGTAGTGTGTATCTGTGTGTGTGTGCTCTGCCTTAGTGTGTATCTGTGTGTGTGCTCTGCCGTAGTGTGTATCTGTGGGTGTGCTCTGCCATAGTGTGTGTGTGCTCTGCCATAGTGTGTATCTGTGTGTGTGCTCTGCCATAGTGTGTGTGTGCTCTGCCGTAGTGTGTGTCTGTGTGTGTGTGCTCTGCCATAGTGTATATGTGTGTGTGCTCTGCCATATTGTGTATCTGTGTGTGTGTGCTCTGCCATAGTGTGTAACTGTGGGTGTGCTCTGCCATAGTATGTATCTGTGTGTGTGCTCTGCCTTAGTGTGTATCTGTGTGTGTGCTCTGCCGTAGTGTGTATCTGTGTGTGTGCTCTGCCGTAGTGTGTATCTGTGTGTGTGTGCTCTGCCGTAGTGTGTATCTGTGTGTGTGCTCTGCCGTAGTGTATCTGTGTGTGTGCTCTGCCGTAGTGTGTATCTGTGTGTGTGTGCTCTGCCGTAGTGTGTATCTGTGTGTGTGTGCTCTGCCGTAGTGTGTATCTGTGTGTGTGCTCTGCCATAGTGTGTATCTGTGTGTGTGCTCTTCCATAGTGTGTATCTGTGTGTGCTCTGCCATAGTGTGTATCTGTGTGTGTGTGCTCTGCCGTAGTGTGTATCTGTGTGTGTGCTCTGCCATAGTGTGTATCTGTGTGTGTGTGCTCTGCCATAGTGTGTATCTGTGCTCTGCCATAGTGTGTATCTGTGTGTGTGCTCTGCCATAGTGTGTATCTGTGTGTGTGTGCTCTGCCATAGTGTGTATCTGTGTGTGTGCTCTGCCGTAGTGTGTATCTGTGTGTGTGCTCTGCCATAGTGTGTATCTGTGTGTGTGCTCTGCCATAGTGTTTATCTGTGTGTGTGCTCTGCGTTATTGTGTATCTGTGTGTGTGTGCTCTGCCATAGTGTGTATCTGTGTGTGTGTGTGTGTGCTCTGCCATAGTGTGTATCTGTGTGTGTGTGCTCTGCCGTAGTGTGTATCTGTGTGTGTGCTCTGCCATAGTGTGTGTGTGTGTGTGTGTGTGTGCTCTGCCGTAGTGTGTATCTTTGTTTGTGCTCTGCCATAGTGTGTATCTGTGTGTGTGTGCTCTGCCATAGTGTGTGTGTGTGTGCTCTGCCATAGTGTGTATCTGTGTGTGTGTGTGTGCTCTGCCATAGTGTGTATCTGTGTGTGTGCTCTACCTTAGTGTCTATCTGTGTGTGTGCTCTGCCGTAGTGTGTATCTGTGGGTGTGCTGTGCCTTAGTATGTATCTGTGTGTGTGCTCTGCCGTAGTGTGTATCTGTGGGTGTGTGTGTGCTCTGCCATAGTGTGTATCTGTGTGTGTGCTCTGCCTTAGTGTCTATCTGTGTGTGTGCTCTGCCGTAGTGTGTATCTGTGGGTGTGCTGTGCCTTAGTGTGTATCTGTGTGTGTGCTCTGCCATAGTGTGTATCTGTGTGTGTGTGTGTGTGTGCTCTGCCATAGTGTGTATCTGTGTGTGTGTGTGTGCTCTGCCATAGTGTGTGTGTGTGTGTGTGTGTGTGCTCTGCCGTAGTGTGTATCTGTGTGTGTGCTCTGCCATAGTGTGTATCTGTGTGTGTGTGCTCTGCCATAGTGTGTGTGTGTGTGTGCTCTGCCATAGTGTGTATCTGTGTGTGTGTGTGTGCTCTGCCATAGTGTGTATCTGTGTGTGTGCTCTGCCTTAGTGTCTATCTGTGTGTGTGCTCTGCCATAGTGTGTATCTGTGTGTGTGTGCTCTGCCATAGTGTGTGTGTGTGTGTGCTCTGCCGTAGTGTGTATCTGTGTGTGTGCTCTGCCATAGTGTGTATCTGTGTGTGTGTGCTCTGCCATAGTGTGTGTGTGTGTGTGTGCTCTGCCATAGTGTGTATCTGTGTGTGTGTGTGTGCTCTGCCATAGTGTGTATCTGTGTGTGTGCTCTGCCTTAGTGTCTATCTGTGTGTGTGCTCTGCCGTAGTGTGTATCTGTGGGTGTGCTCTGCCATAGTGTGTATCTGTGTGTGTGTGCTCTGCCTTAGTGTGTATCTGTGTGTGTGTGCTCTGCCTTAGTGTGTATCTGTGTGTGTGCTCTGCCGTAGTGTGTATCTGTGGGTGTGCTCTGCCATAGTGTGTGTGTGTGTGTGTGTGTGTGTGTGTGTGTGCTCTGCCATAGTGTGTATCTGTGTGTGTGTGTGCTCTGCCATAGTGTATATGTGTGTGTGTGTGCTCTGCCATAGTGTGTATCTGTGTGTGTGTGCTCTGCCATAGTGTGTGTGTGCTCTGCCGTAGTGTGTGTGTGCTCTGCCGTAGTGTGTATCTGTGTGTGTGCTCTGCCATAGTGTGTATCTGTGTGTGTGCTGTGCCTTAGTGTGTATCTGTGTGTGTGTGCTCTGCCGTAGTGTGTATCTGTGTGTGTGCTCTGCCGTAGTGTGTATCTGTGGGTGTGCTCTGCCATAGTGTGTGTGTGCTCTGCCATAGTGTGTATCTATGTGTGTGTGCTCTGCCATAGTGTGTATCTGTGTGTGTGTGCTCTGCCATAGTGTGTGTGTGTGTGCTCTGCCGTAGTGTGTGTCTGTGTGTGTGTGCTCTGCCATAGTGTATATGTGTGTGTGTGTGCTCTGCCATAGTGTGTATCTGTGTGTGTGTGCTCTGCCATAGTGTGTAACTGTTGGTGTGCTCTGCCATAGTATGTATCTGTGTGTGTGCTCTGCCTTAGTGTGTATCTGTGTGTGTGCTCTGCGTTATTGTGTATCTGTGTGTGTGTGCTCTGCCATAGTGTGTATCTGTGTGTGTGTGCTCTGCCATAGTGTGTATCTGTGCTCTGCCATAATGTGTATCTGTGTGTGTGCTCTGCCATAGTGTGTATCTGTGTGTGTGTGCTCTGCCATAGTGTGTATCTGTGTGTGTGCTCTGCTGTAGTGTGTATCTGTGTGTGTGCTCTGCCATAGTGTGTATCTGTGTGTGTGCTCTGCCATAGTGTGTATCTGTGTGTGTGCTCTGCCATAGTGTGTATCTGTGTGTGTGCTTTGCCGTAGTGTGTATGTATAGAGGGGCAGCCCTGGGCCATGGTAGGAGACCATTACTGTGATATTTTATGTACAATAATGTCACATTTCCCTAATAAACCCTCTGTGTGCTGGCAGCCGCTATATCGCCAGTGTACCGTACGCTGATGTGAGCACAGAGGGCGCGTTATCTCTGTACCCGGCCACTACAGCTCTATTACAGCTTTTATTCCAGGGTCTTTCAGTGGGGTCCTGATAGTAGCGATGTTGGTGACTATGCCAGCTTGGCACATTGAGGATTACTCAGTGGGGTCCTGATAGTAGCGATGTTGGTGACGATGCCAGCTTGGCACATATAGGATTAGTCAGTGGGGTCCTGATAGTAGCGATGTTGGTGACGATGCCAGCTTGGCACATATAGGATTACTCAGTGGGGTCCTGATAGTAGCGATGTTGGTGACAATGCCAGCTTGGCACATATAGGATTACTCAGTGGGGTCCTGATAGTAGCGATGTTGGTGACTATGCCAGCTTGGCACATATAGGATTACTCAGTGGGGTCCTGATAGCAGCGATGTTGGTGACGATGCCAGCTTGGCACATACAGGATTACTCAGTGGGGTCCTGATAGCAGCGATGTTGGTGACGATGCCAGCTTGGCACATATAGGATTACTCAGTGGGGTCCTGATAGTAGCGATGTTGGTGACTATGCCAGCTTGGCACATATAGGATTACTCAGTGGGGTCCTGATAGTAGCGATGTTGGTGACGATGCCAGCTTGGCACATATAGGAATACTCGGTGGGGTCCTGATAGTAGCGAGGTTGGTGACGATGCCAGCTTGGCACATAGAGGATTACTCGGTGAGGTCCTGATAGTAGCGATGTTGGTGACTATGCCAGCTTGGCACATATAGGATTACTCAGTGGGGTCCTGATAGCAGCGATGTTGGTGACTATGCCAGCTTGGCACATATAGAATTACTCAGTGGGGTCCTGATAGTAGCGATGTTGGTGACTATGCCAGCTTGGCACATATAGGATTACTCGGTGGGGTCCTGATAGTAGCGATGTTGGTGACGATGCCAGCTTGGCACATATAGGATTACTCGGTGGGGTCCTGATAGCAGCGATGTTGGTGACGATGCCAGCTTGGCACATATAGGATTACTCAGTGAGGTCCTGATAGTAGCGAGGTTGGTGACGATGCCAGCTTGGCACATATAGGAATACTCGGTGGGGTACTGATAGTAGCGAGGTTGGTGACGATGCCAGCTTGGCACATAGAGGATTACTCGGTGAGGTCCTGATAGTAGCGATGTTGGTGACTATGCCAGCTTGGCACATATAGGATTACTCAGTGGGGTCCTGATAGCAGCGATGTTGGTGACTATGCCAGCTTGGCACATATAGGATTACTCAGTGGGGTCCTGATAGTAGCGATGTTGGTGACTATGCCAGCTTGGCACATATAGGATTACTCGGTGGGGTCCTGATAGTAGCGATGTTGGTGACGATGCCAGCTTGGCACATATAGGATTACTCGGTGGGGTCCTGATAGCAGCGATGTTGGTGACGATGCCAGCTTGGCACATATAGGATTACTCAGTGAGGTCCTGATAGTAGCGAGGTTGGTGACGATGCCAGCTTGGCACATATAGGATTACTCAGTGAGGTCCTGATAGTAGCGAGGTTGGTGACGATGCCAGCTTGGCACATATAGGATTACTCAGTGGGGTCCTGATAGTAGCGAGGTTGGTGACGATGCCAGCTTGGCACATAGAGGATTACTCAGTGGGGTCCTGATAGTAGCGAGGTTGGTGACGATGCCAGCTTGGCACATAGAGGATTAGTGAGGTCCTGATAGTAGCGAGGTTGGTGACGATGCCAGCTTGGCACATATAGGATTACTCGGTTTGTAATACATCAGATGTGCACGACCTGCAGTGATCTCATGATGAGATATTGGGTGTATAGCGCTATCAGATCTCTCGCTATGTCCAATAATGTCGCCTATTTATAAGCGAAAGGTGAATAAATACAATAAGAAATGTACAGTCACTGGTTACTGGTCACTGGTTACTGGTCTCTGGTCACTGGTTATTGGTTATTGGTCACTGGATAATGGTCACTGGTTATTGGTCACTGGTTACTGGTTATTGGTCACTGGTTACTGGTTATTGGTCATTGGTCACTGGTTATTGGTCACTGGTTACTGGTCACTGGTTATTGGTTACTGGTTACTGGTCACTGGTTATTGGTCACTGGTTACTGGTCACTGGTTACTGGTCACTAGTTATTGGTCACTGGTTATTGGTCACTGGTTATTGGTCACTGGTTACTGGTTATTGGTCACTGGTTACTGGTTATTGGTCATTGGTCACTGGTTATTGGTCACTGGTTATTGGTCACTGGTTACTGGTCACTGGTTACTGGTCACTGGTTATTGGTTACTGGTTACTGGTCACTGGTTATTGGTCACTGGTTACTGGTCACTGGTTACTGGTCACTGGTTATTGGTCACTGGTTATTGGTCACTGGTTATTGGTCACTGGTCACCAATGTCTCTTTCTCTCTCAGGTCTCCAAAGGGGGAAAAGTCCAGGACAGAAGTTTGGGAAGAGCCCCAGGTGAGCTTTGTATGTCTGACTATATATACATGAAGGTTTAATGTGTGTTCCACGTGCCAGGGGTATCACGTGTGCATTCTGTGTGCCATGGTGTATATCCCGTGTGCATTCTGTGTACCATGGTGTATATCCCGTGTCCAGAGTGTATATCCCGTGTGCATTCTGTGTGCCATGGTGTATATTCCGTGTCCAGGGTGTATGACATGTGTGTGCGCTTTCTGTATACCATGGTGTATATCCCGTGTCCAGGGTGTATATCCCATGTGCCTGTGTGTATTCTGTGTACCAGGGTGTATATCCCGTGTGCCTGTGTGCATTCTGTGTACCATGGTGTATATCCCGTGTCCAGTGTGTATGACGTGTGTGCGTGTGCATTCTGTGTACCATGGTGTATATCCCGTGTGCATTCTGTGTACCATGGTGTATATCCCGTGCCTGTGTGTATTCTGTGTACCATGGTGTATATCCCATGTGTATTCTGTGTACAATGGTGTATATCCCGTGTCCAGGGTGTATGACGTGTGCATTCTGCGTACCATGGTGCATATCCCGTGTCCAGGGTGTATGACGTGTACCATGGTGTATATCCCGTGTCCAGGGTGTATGACGTGTGCCTGTGTACCATGGTGTATATCCCATGAGCAGGGTGTATGACGTGTGCCATGGTGTATATTCCGTGTCCAGGGTGTATGACGTGTGCATTCTGTGTACCATGGTGTATATCCCGTGTCCAGGGTGTATGACGTGTGCCTGTGTGCATTCTCTGTGCCATGGTGTATATCCCGTGTCCATGGTGTATCCCATGTGCCTGTGTGCATTCTGTGTACCATGGTGTATATTCCGTGTCCAGGGTGTATGACGTGTGTGCATTCTGTGTACCATGGTGTATATTCCGTGTCCATGGTGTATGACGTGTACCTGTGTGCATTCTGTGTACCATGGTGTATATCCCGTGTCCAGGGTGTATTCTATGTACCAGGGTGTATATCCCGTGCCTGTGTGTATTCTGTGTACCAGGGTGTATATCCCATGTGCGTGTATATTCTGTGTACCAGGGTGTATATCCCGTGTGCCTGTGTGCATTCTGTGTACCAGGGTGTATATCCCGTGTGCCTGTGTATATTCCGTGTCCAGGGTGTATGACGTGTACCTGTGTGCATTCTGTGTACCATGGTGTATATCCCGTGTCCAGGGTGTATTCTATGTACCAGGGTGTATATCCCGTGCCTGTGTGTATTCTGTGTATCAGGGTGTATATCCCGTGTACCTGTGTGTATTCTGTGTACCAGGGTGTATATCCCATGTACCTGTGTGTATTCTGTGTACCAGGATATATATCTTGTGTGCCTGTGTGTATTGTGTGTACCATGGTATATATCCCGTGTGCATTCTGTGTACCATGGTGTATATCCCGTGTCCAGGTGTATATCCCATGTGCATTCTGTGTACCATGGTGTATATTCCGTGTCCAGGGTGTATATCCCGTGTGCCTGTGTGCATTCTATGTACCAGGGTGTATATCCCGTGTGCCTGTGTGTATTCTGTGTACCAGGGTGTATATCCCGTGTGTATTCTGTGTACCAGGGTGTATATCCCGTGCCTGTGTGCATTCTGTGTACCAGGGTGTATATCCCGTGTGCCTGTGTGTATTCTGTGTACCAGGATATATATCTTGTGTGCCTGTGTGTATTGTGTGTACCATGGTATATATCCCGTGTGCATTCTGTGTACCATGGTGTATATCCCGTGTCCAGGTGTATATCCCATGTGCATTCTGTGTACCATGGTGTATATTCCGTGTCCAGGGTGTATATCCCGTGTGCCTGTGTGCATTCTATGTACCAGGGTGTATATCCCGTGTGCCTGTGTGTATTCTGTGTACCAGGGTGTATATCCCGTGTGTATTCTGTGTACCAGGGTGTATATCCCGTGCCTGTGTGCATTCTGTGTACCAGGGTGTATATCCCGTGTGCCTGTGTGTATTCTGTGTACCAGGGTGTATATCCCATGTGTATTCTGTGTACCATGGTATATATCCCATGTACCTGTGTGTATTGTGTGCATCAGGGTATATATCCTGTGTGCATTCTGTGTACCAGGGTGTATATCCCGTGTGCCTGTGTGCATTCTGTGTACCATGGTGTATATCCTGTGTGCCTGTGTGTATTGTGTGTACCATGGTATATATCCCGTGTGCATTCTGTGTACCATGGTGTATATCCTGTGTCCAGGGTGTATATCCCATGTGCATTCTGTGTACCATGGTGTATATTCCGTGTCCAGGGTGTATATCCCGTGTGCTTGTGTGTATTCTGTGTACCAGGGTGTATATCCCGTGTGCGTGTGTATTCTGTGTACCAGGGTGTATATCCCGTGTGCGCGTGTGTATTCTGTGTACCAGGGTGTATATCCCGTGTGCCTGTGTGTATTCTGTGTACCAGGGTGTATATCCTGTGTCCATGGTTTACCCTGTGTGAATTCTGTGTACCATGGTGTATATCCGGTGTCCATGGTTTATCCTGTGTGAATTCTGTGTACCAGGGTGTATATTCCGTGTCCACGGTGTATATCCCATGTACGTGTGTGCATTCTGTGTACCATGGTGTATATCCTGTGTCCATGGTTTATCCTGTGTGAATTCTGTGTACCATGGTGTATATCCGGTGTCCATGGTTTATCCTGTGTGCATTCTGTGTACCATGGTGTATATCCCGTGTCCATGGTGTATCCCCTGTGCCTGTGTGCATTCTGTGTACCATGGTGTATATCCCGTGTCCAGGGTGTATGATGTGTACCTGTGTGCATTCTGTGTACAATGGTGTATATTCCGTGTCCACGGTGTATATCCCATGTACGTGTGTGCATTCTGTGTACCATGGTGTATATCCCGTGCCTGTGTGTATTCTGTGTACCAGGGTGTATATCCCATGTGCCTGTGTGTATTCTGTGTACCAGCGTGTATATCCCATGTGCCTGTGTGTATTCTGTGTACCAGGGTGTATAACCCGTGTGCCTGTGTGTATTCTGTGTACCATGGTATATATGCCGTGTGCCTGTGTGTATTCTGTGTACCAGGGTGTATCCCATGTGCCTGTGTGTATATCCCGTGTGCCTGTGTGTATTCTGTGTACCATGGTGTATATCCCGTGTGCCTGTGTGTATTGTGTGTACCATGGTATATATCCCATGTGCATTCTGTGTACCATGGTGTATATCCCGTGTCCAGGGTGTATATCCCGTGTGCATTCTGTGTACCATGGTGTATATCCCGTGCTCCTGTGTGCATTCTGTGTACCATGGTGTATATCCCGTGTCCAGGGTGTATATCCCGTGTGCCTGTGTGCATTCTATGTACCATGGTGTATATCCCGTGTCCAGGGTGTATATCCCGTGTGCCTGTGTGCATTCTGTGTACCATGGTGTATATCCCGTGTGCCTGTGTGCATTCTGTGTACCATGGTGTATATCCCGTGTCCAGGGTGTATATCCCGTGTGCCTGTGTGCATTCTATGTACCATGGTGTATATCCCGTGTCCAGGGTGTATATCCCGTGTGCCTGTGTGCATTCTGTGTACCAGGGTGTATATCCCGTGTGCGTGTGTATTCTGTATACCAGGGTGTATATCCCGTGTTCCTGTGTGCATTCTGTGTACCATGGCGTATATCCCGTGTCCAGGGTGTATATCCGTGTGCCTGTGTGCATTCTGTGTACCAGGGTGTATATCCCGTGTGCCTGTGTGCATTCTGTGTACCATGGTGTATATCCCGTGTGCACGTGTGCATTCTGTGTACCATGGTGTATATCCCGTGTCCAGGGTGTATATCCCATGTGCCTGTGTGTATTCTGTGTACCAGGGTGTATATCCTGTGAGCCTGTGTGTATTCTGTGTCCCATGGTGTATATTCCGTGTCCAGGGTGTATCCCATGTGCCTGTGTGCATTCTGTGTACCATGGTGTATATCCCGTGTGCAGGGTGTATGACGTGTGCATTCTGTGTACCATGGTGTATATCCCGTGTCCAGGGTGTATGACGTGTGCCTGTGTGCATTCTGTGTACCAGGGTGTATAACCCGTGTCCAGGGTGTATGACGTGTGCCTGTGTGTATTCTGTGTACCAGGTTGTATATCCTGTGTGCCTGTGTGCATTCTGTGTACCAAGGTGTATATCCCGTGTGCCTGTGTGTATTGTGTGTACCATGGTGTATATCCCGTGTCCAGGGTGTATATCCCGTGTGCCTGTCTGCATTCTATGTACCATGGTGTATATCCCATGTCCAGGGTGTATATCCCGTGTGCCTGGGTGCATTCTGTGTACCAGGGTGTATATCCCGTGTGTGTGTGTATTCTGTATATCCCGTGTGCCTGTGTGCATTCTGTGTACCATGGTGTATATCCCATGGGCCTGTGTGTATTGTGTGTACCATGGTGTATATCCCGTGTGCCTGTGTGCATTCTGTGTACCATGGTGTATATCCCGTGTCCAGGGTGTATATCCCGTGTGCCTGTGTGCATTCTATGTACCATGGTGTATATCCCGTGTCCAGGGTGTATATCCCGTGTGCCTGTGTGCATTCTGTGTACCAGGGTGTATATCCCGTGTCCAGGGTGTATCCCATGTGCTTGTGTACATTCTGTGTGCCATGGTGTATATCCCGTGTCCAGGGTGTATATCCCATGTGCCTGTGTGTATTCTGTGTACCAGGGTGTATATCCCATGTGCCTGTGTGTATTCTGTGTCCCATGGTGTATATCCCGTGTGCAGGGTGTATGACGTGTGCATTCTGTGTACCATGGTGTATATCCCGTGTCCAGGGTGTATGACGTGTGCCTGTGTGCATTCTGTGTACAATGGTGTTTATTCTGTGTCCAGGGTGTATGTCGTGTTTGCATTCTGTGTACCAGGGTGTATATCCCGTGCCTGTGTGTATTCTGTGTACCATGGTGTGTATCCCGTGTGCCTGTGTGCATTCTGTGTACCATTTTGTATATCCCGTGTGCATTCTGTGTACCATGGTGTATATCCCGTGTCCAGGGTGTATATCCTGTGTGCATTCTGTGTACCATGGTGTATATCCCGTGTCCAGGGTGTATAACGTGTGCCATGGTGTATATCCCGTGTGCCTATGTTTATTCTGTGTACCATGGTGTATATCCCGTGTCCAGGGTGTATGATGTGTACCTGTGTGCATTCTGTGTACAATGGTGTTTATTCTGTGTCCAGGGTGTATGTCGTGTTTGCATTCTGTGTACCAGGGTGTATATCCCGTGCTTGTGTGTATTCTGTGTACCATGGTGTATATCCCGTGTGCCTGTGTGTATTCTGTGTACCATGGTGTATATCCTGTGTGCATTCTGTGTACCATGGTGTATATCCGGTGTCCAGGGTTTATCCTGTGTGCATTCTGTGTACCATGGTGTATATCCGGTGTCCAGGGTGTATGACATGTACCTGTGTGCATTCTGTGTACCATGGTGTATATTCCGTGTCCAGGGTGTATGATGTGTGTGTGTGCATTCTGTGTACAATGGTGTATATTCCGTGTCCAGGGTGTATGATGTGTGTGTGTGCATTCTGTGTACCATGGTGTATATCCGGTGTCCAGGGTTTATCCTGTGTACCAGGGTGTATATCCCATGTCCAGGGTGTATATCCCATGTGCCTGTGTGTATTCTGTGTACCATGTTGTATATCCCGTGTCCAGGGTGTTTGACGTGTGCCATGTTGTATATCCCGTGTCCAGGGTGTATGACGTGTGCATTCTGTGTACCATAGTGTATATCCCGTGTCCAGGGTGTATGACGTGTGAATTCTGTGTACCATGGTGTATATCCCGTGTCCAGGGTGTATGACGTGTGTGCATTCTGTGTACCATGGTGTATATCCCGTGTCCAGGGTGTATGACGTGTGCATTCTGTGTACCATAGTGTATATCCTGTGTCCAGGGTGTATCCCGTGTGCATTCGGTGTGCCATGGTGTATATCCTGTGTCGAGGGTGGATGACGTGTGTGTGTGTGCATTCTGTGTACCATGGTGTATATCCCCTGTCCAGGGTGTATGACGTGTGTATGTACATTCTGTGTACCATGGTGTATATCCCGCGTACAGGGTGTATGACGTGTGCGTGTGCATTCTGTGTAACATGGGGTATATCCCCGTGTACAGGGTGTATGACGTGTGTGTGTGCATTCTGTGTACCATAGTGTATAACCCGTGTACAGGGTGTATGACGTGTGTGTGTACATTCTGTGTACCATGGTGTATATCCCGTGTCCAGTGTGTAAGGCGTGTGTGTGTACAATTGTGTATATCCCGTGTACAGGGTGTATGACGTGTGTGTGTGTGTGCATTCTGTGTACCATGGTGTATATCCCATGTCCAGGGTGTATCCCGTGTGCATTCTGTGTGACAAGGTGTATATCCTGTGTCCAGGGTGTATGACGTGTGTGTGTGTGTACATTCTGTGTACCATGGTGTATATCCCGTGTATAGGGTGTATGATGTGTGCGTGTGCATTCTCTGTACCATGGTGTATATCCCATGTACAGGGTGTATGACGTGTGTGTGTGTGCATTCTGTGTACCATGGTGTATATCCCGTGTACAGGGTGTATGACGTGTGCTTTTGCATTCTGTGTACCATGGTGTATATCACGTGTACTGGGTGTATGACGTGTGTGTGTGTGCGCATTCTGTGTACCATGGTGTATATCCCGTGTACAGGGTGCATGACGTGTGTGTGTGTGTGCATTCTGTGTATCATGGTGTATATCACGTGTACTGGATGTATTACGTGTGCGTTTGCATTCTGTGTACCATGGTGTATATCACGTGTACTGGGTGTATGACGTGTGTGTGTGTGCATTCTGTGTACCATGGTGTATATCCCGTGTACAGGGTGTATGACGTGTGCGTTTGCATTCTGTGTACCATGGTGTATATCACGTGTACTGGGTGTATGACGTGTGTGTGTACAATGGTGTATATCCCGTGTACAGGGTGTATGACGTGTGCGTGTGTGAGGGAAGTGGTGTTACCCTGCTCATGAATTATATACTGCCCTGAGGAAGCCGGACATCCGGGAAAATGCACATCGGCACCTGAGAGCGCTGGGTCACGGACGCAAATGTCCACACTGAGTTGTTCTAATAAATTGTATTCGCAGTTCCGTAGCATGTTATAACACTGCACTGATACAAACGCTGGGGGTAAGCTGCATCCACGCCGCGGCAATAAGTGCCAGAGACTATCAGTAACATTGTATGATACCAGGGCTCTACTGCGACACCAGGGCTCTACTCTGCCCATTAATACTGAACATACTGCTGACATTAACAGTCCCACCCTGATGTCTGTAATGTATACACTGAGCGGCATTAATAAAGGTCCTCTATATGTCTGTAATGTATATACTGAGCGGCAGTAATAAAGGTCCCTCTATATGTCTGTAATGTATACACTGAGCGGCATTAATAAAGGTCCTCTATATGTCTGTAATGTATACACTGAGCAGCATTAATAAAGGTCCCTCTATATTATGTCTGTAATGTATACACTGAGCGGCATTAATAAAGGTCCCTCTATATTATGTCTGTAATGTACACACTGAGCGGCATTAATAAAGGTCCCTCTATATGTCTGTAATGTATACACTGAGCGGCAGTAATAAAGGTCCTCTATATGTCTGTAATGTATACACTGAGCGGCAGTAATAAAGGTCCTCTATATGTCTGTAATGTATACACTGAGCGGCATTAATAAAGGTCCTCTATATGTCTGTAATGTATACACTGAGCGGCAGTAATAAAGCTCCTCTATATATCTGTAATGTATACACTGAGCGGCATTAATAAAGGTCCTCTATATGTCTGTAATGTACACACTGAGCGGCATTAATAAAGCTCCTCTATATGTCTGTAATGTGTACACTGAGCGGCATTAATAAAGGTCCCTCTATATGTCGGTAATGTATACACTGAGCGGCATTAATAAAGGTCCCTCTATATGTCTGTAATGTGTACACTGAGCGGCATTAATAAAGGTCCCTCTATATGTCTGTAATGTGTACACTGAGCGGCATTAATAAAGGTCCTCTATATGTCTGTAATGTACACACTGAGCGGCATTAATAAAGGTCCTCTATATGTCTGTAATGTATACACTGAGCGGCAGTAATAAAGGTCCCTCTATATGTCTGTAATGTACACACTGAGCGGCATTAATAAAGGTCCCTCTATATGTCTGTAATGTATACACTGAGCGGCATTAATAAAGGTCCTCTATATGTCTGTAATGTATACACTGAGCGGCATTAATAAAGGTCCTCTATATGTCTGTAATGTATACACTGAGCGGCATTAATAAAGGTCCTCTATATGTCTGTAATGTATACACTGAGCGGCATTAATAAAGGTCCTCTATATGTCTGTAATGTATACACTGAGCGGCATTAATAAAGGTCCTCTATATGTCTGTAATGTATACACTGAGCGGCAGTAATAAAGGTCCTCTATATATCTGTAATGTATACACTGAGCAGCATTAATAAAGGTTCCTCTATATGTCTGTAATGTATACACTGAGCGGCATTAATAAAGGTCCTCTATATGTCTGTAATGTATACACTGAGCGGCAGTAATAAAGCTCCTCTATATATCTGTAATGTATACACTGAGCGGCATTAATAAAGGTCCTCTATATGTCTGTAATGTACACACTGAGCGGCATTAATAAAGCTCCTCTATATGTCGGTAATGTATACACTGAGCGGCATTAATAAAGGTCCCTCTATATGTCTGTAATGTGTACACTGAGCGGCATTAATAAAGGTCCCTTTATATGTCTGTAATGTGTACACTGAGCGGCATTAATAAAGGTCCTCTATATGTCTGTAATGTACACACTGAGCGGCATTAATAAAGGTCCTCTATATGTCTGTAATGTATACACTGAGCGGCAGTAATAAAGGTCCCTCTATATGTCTGTAATGTACACACTGAGCGGCATTAATAAAGGTCCCTCTATATGTCTGTAATGTATACACTGAGCGGCATTAATAAAGGTCCTCTATATGTCTGTAATGTATACACTGAGCGGCATTAATAAAGGTCCTCTATATGTCTGTAATGTATACACTGAGCGGCATTAATAAAGGTCCTCTATATGTCTGTAATGTATACACTGAGCGGCATTAATAAAGGTCCTCTATATGTCTGTAATGTATACACTGAGCGGCATTAATAAAGGTCCTCTATATGTCTGTAATGTATACACTGAGCGGCAGTAATAAAGGTCCTCTATATATCTGTAATGTATACACTGAGCAGCATTAATAAAGGTTCCTCTATATGTCTGTAATGTATACACTGAGCGGCATTAATAAAGGTCCTCTATATGTCTGTAATGTATACACTGAGCAGCATTAATAAAGGTCCTCTATATGTCTGTAATGTATACACTGAGCGGCATTAATAAAGGTCCTCTATATGTCTGTAATGTATACACTGAGCGGCATTAATAAAGGTCCTCTATATATAAAGGTCCTCTATATGTCTGTAATGTATACACTGAGCGGCATTAATAAAGGTCCTCTATATGTCTGTAATGTATATACTGAGCGGCATTAATAAAGGTCCCTCTATATGTCTGTAATGTATACACTGAGAGGCAGTAATAAAGGTCCCTCTATATGTCTGTAATGTATACACTGAGCGGCATTAATAAAGGTCCCTCTATATGTCTGTAATGTATACACTGAGCGGCAGTAATAAAGGTCCTCCATATGTCTGTAATGTATACACTGAGCGGCATTAATAAAGGTCCTCTATATGTCTGTTATGTATACACTGAGCGGCATTAATAATGGTCCTCTATATGTCTGTAATGTATACACTGAGCAGAATTAATAAAGGTCCTCTATATATAAAGGTCCTCTATATGTCTGTAATGTACACACTGAGCGGCATTAATAAAGGTCCTCTATATATAAAGGTCCTCTATATGTCTGTAATGTATACACTGAGCGGCAGTAATAAAGGTCCCTCTATATGTCTGTAATGTATACACTGAGTGGCATTAATAAAGGTCCTCTATATGTCTGCAATGTACACACTGAGCGGCATTAATAAAGGTCCTCTATATGTCTGTAATGTATACACTGAGCGGCATTAATAAAGGTCCTCTATATATAAAGGTCCTCTATATGTCTGTAATGTATACACTGAGCGGCAGTAATAAAGGTCCCTCTATATGTCTGTAATGTATGCACTGAGCGGCATTAATAAAGTTCCTCTATATGTCTGTTATGTATACACTGAGCGGCATTAATAATGGTCCTCTATATGTCTGTAATGTATACACTGAGCGGCATTAATAAAGGTCCTCTATATGTCTGTAATGTATACACTGAGCGGCATTAATAAAGGTCCCTCTATATGTCTGTAATGTATATACTGAGCGGCATTAATAAAGGTCCCTCTATATGTCTGTAATGTATACACTGAGCGGCATTAATAAAGGTCCTCTATATGTCTGTAATGTATACACTGAGCGGCAGTAATAAAGGTCCTCTATATATCTGTAATGTACACACTGAGCAGCATTAATAAAGGTTCCTCTATATGTCTGTAATGTATACACTGAGCGGCAGTCATAAAAGTCCTCTATATGTCTGTAATGTATACACTGAACAGCATTAATAAAGGTCCTCTATATGTCTGTAATGTATACACTGAGCGGCATTAATAAAGGTCCTCTATATGTCTGTAATGTATACACTGAGCGGCATTAATAAAGGTCCTCTATATGTCTGTAATGTATACACTGAGCGGCAGTAATAAAGGTCCTCTATATGTCTGTAATGTATACACTGAGCGGCATTAATAAAGGTCCTCTATATGTCTGTAATGTATACACTGAGCGGCATTAATAAAGGTCCTCTATATATCTGTAATGTATATACTGAGCGGCATTAATAAAGGTCCCTCTATATGTCTGTAATGTATATACTGAGCGGCATTAATAAAGGTCCCTCTATATGTCTGTAATGTATACACTGAGAGGCAGTAATAAAGGTCCCTCTATATGTCTGTAATGTATACACTGAGCGGCATTAATAAAGGTCCCTCTATATGTCTGTAATGTATACACTGAGCGGCAGTAATAAAGGTCCTCTATATGTCTGTAATGTATACACTGAGCAGCATTAATAAAGGTCCTCTATATATAAAGGTCCTCTATATGTCTGTAATGTACACACTGAGCGGCATTAATAAAGGTCCTCTATATATAAAGGTCCTCTATATGTCTGTAATGTATACACTGAGCGGCAGTAATAAAGGTCCCTCTATATGTCTGTAATGTATACACTGAGTGGCATTAATAAAGGTCCTCTATATGTCTGCAATGTACACACTGAACGGCATTAATAAAGGTCCTCTATATGTCTGTAATGTATACACTGAGCGGCATTAATAAAGGTCCTCTATATATAAAGGTCCTCTATATGTCTGTAATGTATACACTGAGCGGCAGTAATAAAGGTCCCTCTATATGTCTGTAATGTATGCACTGAGCGGCATTAATAAAGGTCCTCTATATGTCTGTAATGTATACACTGAGCGGCATTAATAAAGGTCCTCTATATGTCTGTTATGTATACACTGAGCGGCATTAATAATGGTCCTCTATATGTCTGTAATGTATACACTGAGCGGCATTAATAAAGGTCCTCTATATGTCTGTAATGTATACACTGAGCGGCATTAATAAAGGTCCTCTATATGTCTGTAATGTATACACTGAGCGGCAGTAATAAAGGTCCTCTATATGTCTGTAATGTATACACTGAGCGGCATTAATAAAGGTCCTCTATATGTCTGTAATGTATACACTGAGCGGCATTAATAAAGGTCCTCTATATATCTGTAATGTATATACTGAGCGGCATTAATAAATGTCCCTCTATATGTCTGTAATGTATATACTGAGCGGCATTAATAAAGGTCCCTCTATATGTCTGTAATGTATACACTGAGAGGCAGTAATAAAGGTCCCTCTATATGTCTGTAATGTATACACTGAGCGGCATTAATAAAGGTCCCTCTATATGTCTGTAATGTATACACTGAGCGGCAGTAATAAAGGTCCTCCATATGTCTGTAATGTATACACTGAGCAGCATTAATAAAGGTCCTCTATATATAAAGGTCCTCTATATGTCTGTAATGTACACACTGAGCGGCATTAATAAAGGTCCTCTATATATAAAGGTCCTCTATATGTCTGTAATGTATACACTGAGCGGCAGTAATAAAGGTCCCTCTATATGTCTGTAATGTATACACTGAGTGGCATTAATAAAGGTCCTCTATATGTCTGCAATGTACACACTGAACGGCATTAATAAAGGTCCTCTATATGTCTGTAATGTATACACTGAGCGGCATTAATAAAGGTCCTCTATATATAAAGGTCCTCTATATGTCTGTAATGTATACACTGAGCGGCAGTAATAAAGGTCCCTCTATATGTCTGTAATGTATGCACTGAGCGGCATTAATAAAGTTCCTCTATATGTCTGTAATGTATACACTGAGCGGCATTAATAAAGGTCCTCTATATGTCTGTTATGTATACACTGAGCGGCATTAATAATGGTCCTCTATATGTCTGTAATGTATACACTGAGCGGCATTAATAAAGGTCCTCTATATGTATGTAATGTACACACAGAGCGGCATTAATAAAGGTCCCTCTATATGTCTGTAATGTATACACTGAGCGGCAGTAATAAAGGTCCCTATATATATCTGTAATGTACACACTGAGCAGCATTAATAAAGGTCCTCTATAAGTCTGTAATGTATACACTGAGCGGCAGTAATAAAGGTCCTCTATATGTCTGTAATGTATATACTGAGCGGCATTAATAAAGGTCCTCTATATGTCTGTAATGTATACACTGAGCGGCATTAATAAAGGTCCTCTATATGTCTGTAATGTATACACTGAGCGGCAGTAATAAAGGTCCTCTATATGTCTGTAATGTATACACTGAGCGGCATTAATAAAGGTCCTCTATATATCTGTAATGTATATACTGAGCGGCATTAATAAAGGTCCCTCTATATGTCTGTAATGTATATACTGAGCGGCATTAATAAAGGTCCCTCTATATGTCTGTAATGTATACACTGAGAGGCAGTAATAAAGGTCCCTCTATATGTCTGTAATGTATACACTGAGCGGCATTAATAAAGGTCCCTCTATATGTCTGTAATGTATACACTGAGCGGCAGTAATAAAGGTCCTCCATATGTCTGTAATGTATACACTGAGCAGCATTAATAAAGGTCCTCTATATATAAAGGTCCTCTATATGTCTGTAATGTACACACTGAGCGGCATTAATAAAGGTCCTCTATATATAAAGGTCCTCTATATGTCTGTAATGTATACACTGAGCGGCAGTAATAAAGGTCCCTCTATATGTCTGTAATGTATACACTGAGTGGCATTAATAAAGGTCCTCTATATGTCTGCAATGTACACACTGAGCGGCATTAATAAAGGTCCTCTATATGTCTGTAATGTACACACTGAGCGGCATTAATAAAGGTCCTCTATATATAAAGGTCCTCTATATGTCTGTAATGTATACACTGAGCGGCAGTAATAAAAGTCCCTCTATATGTCTGTAATGTATACACTGAGCGGCATTAATAAAGGTCCTCTATATGTCTGCAATGTACACACTGAGTGGCATTAATAAAGGTCCTCTATATGTCTGCAATGTACACACTGAGCGGCATTAATAAAGGTCCTCTATATGTCTGCAATGTACACACTGAGCGGCATTAATAAAGGTCCTCTATATATAAAGGTCCTCTATATGTCTGTAATGTATACACTGAGCGGCATTAATAAAGTTCCTCTATATGTCTGTAATGTATACACTGAGCGGCATTAATAAAGGTCCTCAATATGTCTGTTATGTATACACTGAGCGGCATTAATAATGGTCTTCTATATGTCTGTAATGTATACACTGACCGGCATTAATAAAGGTCCTCTATATGTCTGTAATGTATATACTGAGCGGCATTAATAAAGGTCCCTCTATATGTCTGTAATGTATACACTGAGTGGCATTAATAAAGGTCCTCTATATGTCTGCAATGTACACACTGAGCGGCATTAATAAAGGTCCTCTATATGTCTGTAATGTACACACTGAGCGGCATTAATAAAGGTCTTCTATATGTCTGTAATGTATACACTGAGCGGCATTAATAAAGGTCCTCTATATGTCTGTTATGTATACACTGAGCGGCATTAATAATGGTCCTCTATATGTCTGTAATGTATACACTGAGCGGCATTAATAAAGGTCCTCTATATATAAAGGTCCTCTATATGTCTGTAATGTATACACTGAGCGGCAGTAATAAAGGTCCTCTATAAGTCTGTAATGTATACACTGAGCGGCAGTAATAAAGGTCTTCTATATGTCTGTAATGTATACACTGAGCGGCATTAATAAAGGTCCTCTATATGTCTGTAATGTATACACTGAGCGTCATTAATAAAGGTCCTCTATATGTCTGTAATGTATATACTGAGCGGCATTAATAAAGGTCCCTCTATATGTCTGTAATGTATACACTGAGCGGCATTAATAAAGGTCCCTCTATATGTCTGTAATGTATATACTGAGCGGCATTAATAAAGGTTCCTATATATATCTGTAATGTACACACTGAGCAGCATTAATAAAGGTCCTCTATAAGTCTGTAATGTATACACTGAGCGGCAGTAATAAAGGTCCTCTATATGTCTGTAATGTATATACTGAGCGGCATTAATAAAGGTCCTCTATATGTCTGTAATGTATACACTGAGCGGCAGTAATAAAGGTTCCTATATATATCTGTAATGTACACACTGAGCAGCATTAATAAAGGTCCTCTATAAGTCTGTAATGTATACACTGAGCGGCAGTAATAAAGGTCCTCTATATGTCTGTAATGTATATACTGAGCGGCATTAATAAAGGTCCTCTATATGTCTGTAATGTATACACTGAGCGGCATTTATAAAGGTCCTCTATATGTCTGTAATGTATACACTGAGCGGCATTACTAAAGTCCCTCTATATGTCTGTAATGTATACACTGAGCTGCAGTAATAAAGGTCCCTCTATAAGTCTGTAATGTATACACTGAGCGGCATTAATAAAGGTCCCTCTATAAGTCTGTAATGTATACACTGAGCGGCATTAATAAAGGTCCCTCTATATGTCTGTAATGTATACACTGAGCAGCGTTAACAAAGGTCCTCTATATGTCTGTAATGTACACACTGAGCGGCAGTAATAAAGGTCCCTCTATATGTCTGTAATGTATACACTGAGCGGCAGTAATAAAGGTCCCTCTATATGTCTGTAATGTACACACTGAGCGGCATTAATAAAGGTCCTCTATATGTCTGTAATGTACACACTGAGCGGCATTAATAAAGGTCCTCTATATGTCTGTAATGTACACACTGAGCGGCAGTAATAAAGGTCCCTCTATATGTCTGTAATGTACACACTGAGCGGCATTAATAAAGGTCCTCTATATGTCTAATGTATACACTGAGCGGCATTAATAAAGGTCCCTCTATATGTCTGTAATGTATATACTGAGCGGCATTAATAAAGGTCCCTCTATATGTCTGTAATGTATACACTGAGCGGCAGTAATAAAGGTCCTCTATATGTCTGTAATGTATACACTGAGCGGCATTAATAAAGGTCCTCTATATATGTCTGTAATGTATACACTGAGCGGCAGTAATAAAGGTCCTCTATATGTCTGTAATGTATACACTGAGCAGCATTAATAAAGGTCCTCTATATATCTGTAATGTATATACTGAGCGGCATTAATAAAGGTCCCTCTATATGTCTGTAATGTATATACTGAGCGGCATTAATAAAGGTCCCTCTATATGTCTGTAATGTATACACTGAGAGGCAGTAATAAAGGTCCCTCTATATGTCTGTAATGTATACACTGAGCGGCATTAATAAAGGTCCCTCTATATGTCTGTAATGTATACACTGAGCGGCAGTAATAAAGGTCCTCCATATGTCTGTAATGTATACACTGAGCAGCATTAATAAAGGTCCTCTATATATAAAGGTCCTCTATATGTCTGTAATGTACACACTGAGCGGCATTAATAAAGGTCCTCTATATATAAAGGTCCTCTATATGTGTGTAATGTATACACTGAGCGGCAGTAATAAAGGTCCCTCTATATGTCTGTAATGTATACACTGAGTGGCATTAATAAAGGTCCTCTATATGTCTGCAATGTACACACTGAACGGCATTAATAAAGGTCCTCTATATGTCTGTAATGTATACACTGAGCGGCATTAATAAAGGTCCTCTATATATAAAGGTCCTCTATATGTCTGTAATGTATACACTGAGCGGCAGTAATAAAGGTCCCTCTATATGTCTGTAATGTATGCACTGAGCGGCATTAATAAAGGTCCTCTATATGTCTGTAATGTATACACTGAGCGGCATTAATAAAGGTCCTCTATATGTCTGTTATGTATACACTGAGCGGCATTAATAATGGTCCTCTATATGTCTGTAATGTATACACTGAGCGGCATTAATAAAGGTCCTCTATATGTCTGTAATGTATACACTGAGCGGCATTAATAAAGGTCCTCTATATGTCTGTAATGTATACACTGAGCGGCAGTAATAAAGGTCCTCTATATGTCTGTAATGTATACACTGAGCGGCATTAATAAAGGTCCTCTATATGTCTGTAATGTATACACTGAGCGGCATTAATAAAGGTCCTCTATATATCTGTAATGTATATACTGAGCGGCATTAATAAAGGTCCCTCTATATGTCTGTAATGTATATACTGAGCGGCATTAATAAAGGTCCCTCTATATGTCTGTAATGTATACACTGAGAGGCAGTAATAAAGGTCCCTCTATATGTCTGTAATGTATACACTGAGCGGCATTAATAAAGGTCCCTCTATATGTCTGTAATGTATACACTGAGCGGCAGTAATAAAGGTCCTCCATATGTCTGTAATGTATACACTGAGCAGCATTAATAAAGGTCCTCTATATATGAAGGTCCTCTATATGTCTGTAATGTACACACTGAGCGGCATTAATAAAGGTCCTCTATATATAAAGGTCCTCTATATGTCTGTAATGTATACACTGAGTGGCATTAATAAAGGTCCTCTATATGTCTGCAATGTACACACTGAGCGGCATTAATAAAGGTCCTCTATATGTCTGTAATGTATACACTGAGCGGCATTAATAAAGGTCCTCTATATATAAAGGTCCTCTATATGTCTGTAATGTATACACTGAGCGGCAGTAATAAAGGTCCCTCTATATGTCTGTAATGTATGCACTGAGCGGCATTAATAAAGTTCCTCTATATGTCTGTAATGTATACACTGAGCGGCATTAATAAAGGTCCTCTATATGTCTGTTATGTATACACTGAGCGGCATTAATAATGGTCCTCTATATGTCTGTAATGTATACACTGAGCGGCATTAATAAAGGTCCTCTATATGTCTGTAATGTATACACTGAGCGGCATTAATAAAGGTCCCTCTATATGTCTGTAATGTATATACTGAGCGGCATTAATAAAGGTCCCTCTATATGTCTGTAATGTATACACTGAGCGGCATTAATAAAGGTCTTCTATATGTTTGTAATGTATACACTGAGCGGCAGTAATAAAGGTCTTCTATATGTCTGTAATGTATACACTGAGCGGCATTAATAAAGGTCCTCTATATGTCTGTAATGTATACACTGAGCGTCATTAATAAAGGTCCTCTATATGTCTGTAATGTATATACTGAGCGGCATTAATAAAGGTCCCTCTATATGTCTGTAATGTATACACTGAGCGGCATTAATAAAGGTCCCTCTATATGTCTGTAATGTATACACTGAGCGGCATTAATAAAGGTCCTCTATATGTATGTAATGTACACACTGAGCGGCATTAATAAAGGTCCCTCTATATGTCTGTAATGTATACACTGAGCGGCAGTAATAAAGGTCCCTATATATATATCTGTAATGTACACACTGAGCAGCATTAATAAAGGTCCTCTATAAGTCTGTAATGTATACACTGAGCGGCAGTAATAAAGGTCCTCTATATGTCTGTAATGTATATACTGAGCGGCATTAAAAAAGGTCCTCTATATGTATGTAATGTACACACTGAGCGGCATTACTAAAGTCCCTCTATATGTCTGTAATGTATACACTGAGCGGCATTAATAAAGGTCCCTCTTTATGTCTGTAATGTATACACTGAGCGGCATTTATAAAGGTCCTCTATATGTCTGTAATGTATACACTGAGCGGCATTACTAAAGTCCCTCTATATGTCTGTAATGTATACACTGAGCGGCATTAATAAAGGTCCCTCTATATGTCTGTAATGTATACACTGAGCGGCATTAATAAAGGTCCTCTATATATAAAGGTCCTCTATATGTCTGTAATGTACACAGTGAGCGGCAGTAATAAAGGTCCCTCTATATGACTGTAATGTATACACTGAGCGGCATTAATAAAGGTCCTCTATATGTCTGTAATGTATATACTGAGCGGCATTAATAAAGGTCCTCTATATGTCTGTAATGTATACACTGAGCGGCATTAATAAAGGTCCTCTATATGTCTGCAATGTATACACTGAGCGGCATTAATAAAGGTCCTCTATATGTCTAATGTATACACTGAGCGGCATTAATAAAGGTCCTCTATATGTCTGTAATGTACACACTGAGCGGCATTAATAAAGGTCCTCTATATGTCTGTAATGTATACACTGAGCTGCAGTAATAAAGGTCCCTCTATATATCTGTAATGTATACACTGAGCGGCATTAATAAAGGTCCCTCTATATGTCTGTAATGTACACACTGAGCGGCATTAATAAACGTCCCTCTATATATCTGTAATGTATACACTGAGCTGCAGTAATAAAGGTCCTCTATATGTCTGTAATGTACACACTGAGCGGCATTAATAAAGGTCCCTCTATAAGTCTGTAATGTATACACTGAGCGGCATTAATAAAGGTCCCTCTATATGTCTGTAATGTATACACTGAGCAGCGTTAACAAAGGTCCTCTATATGTCTGTAATGTACGCACTGAGCGGCAGTAATAAAGGTCCCTCTATATGTCTGTAATGTACACACTGAGCGGCATTAATAAAGGTCCTCTATATGTCTGTAATGTACACACTGAGCGGCATTAATAAAGGTCCTCTATATGTCTGTAATGTACACACTGAGCGGCAGTAATAATGGTCCCTCTATATGTCTGTAATGTACACACTGAGCGGCATTAATAAAGGTCCTCTATATGTCTAATGTATACACTGAGCGGCATTAATAAAGGTCCCTCTATATGTCTGTAATGTATACACTGAGAGGCAGTAATAAAGGTCCCTCTATATGTCTGTAATGTATACACTGAGCGGCATTAATAAAGGTCCCTCTATATGTCTGTAATGTATACACTGAGCGGCAGTAATAAAGGTCCTCCATATGTCTGTAATGTATACACTGAGCAGCATTAATAAAGGTCCTCTATATATAAAGGTCCTCTATATGTCTGTAATGTACACACTGAGCGGCATTAATAAAGGTCCTCTATATATAAAGGTCCTCTATATGTCTGTAATGTATACACTGAGCGGCAGTAATAAAGGTCCCTCTATATGTCTGTAATGTATACACTGAGTGGCATTAATAAAGGTCCTCTATATGTCTGCAATGTACACACTGAGCGGCATTAATAAAGGTCCTCTATATGTCTGTAATGTACACACTGAGCGGCATTAATAAAGGTCCTCTATATATAAAGGTCCTCTATATGTCTGTAATGTATACACTGAGCGGCAGTAATAAAGGTCCCTCTATATGTCTGTAATGTATACACTGAGCGGCATTAATAAAGGTCCTCTATATGTCTGCAATGTACACACTGAGTGGCATTAATAAAGGTCCTCTATATGTCTGCAATGTACACACTGAGCGGCATTAATAAAGGTCCTCTATATGTCTGCAATGTACACACTGAGCGGCATTAATAAAGGTCCTCTATATATAAAGGTCCTCTATATGTCTGTAATGTATACACTGAGCGGCATTAATAAAGTTCCTCTATATGTCTGTAATGTATACACTGAGCGGCATTAATAAAGGTCCTCAATATGTCTGTTATGTATACACTGAGCGGCATTAATAATGGTCTTCTATATGTCTGTAATGTATACACTGACCGGCATTAATAAAGGTCCTCTATATGTCTGTAATGTATATACTGAGCGGCATTAATAAAGGTCCCTCTATATGTCTGTAATGTATACACTGAGTGGCATTAATAAAGGTCCTCTATATGTCTGCAATGTACACACTGAGCGGCATTAATAAAGGTCCTCTATATGTCTGTAATGTACACACTGAGCGGCATTAATAAAGGTCTTCTATATGTTTGTAATGTATACACTGAGCGGCAGTAATAAAGGTCTTCTATATGTCTGTAATGTATACACTGAGCGGCATTAATAAAGGTCCTCTATATGTCTGTAATGTATACACTGAGCGTCATTAATAAAGGTCCTCTATATGTCTGTAATGTATATACTGAGCGGCATTAATAAAGGTCCCTCTATATGTCTGTAATGTATACACTGAGCGGCATTAATAAAGGTCCCTCTATATGTCTGTAATGTATACACTGAGCGGCAGTAATAAAGGTCCTCTATATGTCTGTAATGTACACACTGAGCGGCATTAATAAAGGTCCCTCTATATGTCTGTAATGTATACACTGAGAGGCAGTAATAAAGGTCCCTCTATATGTATGTAATGTACACACTGAGCGGCATTAATAAAGGTCCCTCTATATGTCTGTAATGTATACACTGAGCGGCAGTAATAAAGGTTCCTATATATATCTGTAATGTACACACTGAGCAGCATTAATAAAGGTCCTCTATAAGTCTGTAATGTATACACTGAGCGGCAGTAATAAAGGTCCTCTATATGTCTGTAATGTATATACTGAGCGGCATTAATAAAGGTCCTCTATATGTCTGTAATGTATACACTGAGCGGCATTTATAAAGGTCCTCTATATGTCTGTAATGTATACACTGAGCGGCATTACTAAAGTCCCTCTATATGTCTGTAATGTATACACTGAGCGGCATTAATAAAGGTCCCTCTATATGTCTGTAATGTATACACTGAGTGGCATTAATAAAGGTCCTCTATATGTCTGCAATGTACACACTGAACGGCATTAATAAAGGTCCTCTATATGTCTGTAATGTATACACTGAGCGGCATTAATAAAGGTCCTCTATATATAAAGGTCCTCTATATGTCTGTAATGTACACAGTGAGCGGCAGTAATAAAGGTCCCTCTATATGACTGTAATGTATACACTGAGCGGCATTAATAAAGGTCCTCTATATGTCTGTAATGTATATACTGAGCGGCATTAATAAAGGTCCTCTATATGTCTGTAATGTATACACTGAGCGGCATTAATAAAGGTCCTCTATATGTCTGCAATGTATACACTGAGCGGCATTAATAAAGGTCCTCTATATGTCTAATGTATACACTGAGCGGCATTAATAAAGGTCCTCTATATGTCTGTAATGTACACACTGAGCGGCATTAATAAAGGTCCTCTATATGTCTGTAATGTATACACTGAGCTGCAGTAATAAAGGTCCCTCTATATATCTGTAATGTATACACTGAGCGGCATTAATAAAGGTCCCTCTATATGTCTGTAATGTACACACTGAGCGGCATTAATAAAGGTCCCTCTATATATCTGTAATGTATACACTGAGCTGCAGTAATAAAGGTCCTCTATATGTCTGTAATGTACACACTGAGCGGCATTAATAAAGGTCCCTCTATAAGTCTGTAATGTATACACTGAGCGGCATTAATAAAGGTCCCTCTATATGTCTGTAATGTATACACTGAGCAGCGTTAACAAAGGTCCTCTATATGTCTGTAATGTACACACTGAGCGGCAGTAATAAAGGTCCCTCTATATGTCTGTAATGTATACACTGAGCGGCAGTAATAAAGGTACCTCTATATGTCTGTAATGTACACACTGAGCGGCATTAATAAAGGTCCTCTATATGTCTGTAATGTACACACTGAGCGGCATTAATAAAGGTCCTCTATATGTCTGTAATGTACACACTGAGCGGCAGTAATAAAGGTCCCTCTATATGTCTGTAATGTACACACTGAGCGGCATTAATAAAGGTCCTCTATATGTCTAATGTATACACTGAGCGGCATTAATAAAGGTCCCTCTATATGTCTGTAATGTATATACTGAGCGGCATTAATAAAGGTCCCTCTATATGTCTGTAATGTATACACTGAGCGGCAGTAATAAAGGTCCTCTATATGTCTGTAATGTATACACTGAGCGGCATTAATAAAGGTCCTCTATATATGTCTGTAATGTATACACTGAGCGGCAGTAATAAAGGTCCTCTATATGTCTGTAATGTATACACTGAGCAGCATTAATAAAGGTCCTCTATATATCTGTAATGTATATACTGAGCGGCATTAATAAAGGTCCCTCTATATGTCTGTAATGTATATACTGAGCGGCATTAATAAAGGTCCCTCTATATGTCTGTAATGTATACACTGAGAGGCAGTAATAAAGGTCCCTCTATATGTCTGTAATGTATACACTGAGCGGCATTAATAAAGGTCCCTCTATATGTCTGTAATGTATACACTGAGCGGCAGTAATAAAGGTCCTCCATATGTCTGTAATGTATACACTGAGCAGCATTAATAAAGGTCCTCTATATATAAAGGTCCTCTATATGTCTGTAATGTACACACTGAGCGGCATTAATAAAGGTCCTCTATATATAAAGGTCCTCTATATGTGTGTAATGTATACACTGAGCGGCAGTAATAAAGGTCCCTCTATATGTCTGTAATGTATACACTGAGTGGCATTAATAAAGGTCCTCTATATGTCTGCAATGTACACACTGAACGGCATTAATAAAGGTCCTCTATATGTCTGTAATGTATACACTGAGCGGCATTAATAAAGGTCCTCTATATATAAAGGTCCTCTATATGTCTGTAATGTATACACTGAGCGGCAGTAATAAAGGTCCCTCTATATGTCTGTAATGTATGCACTGAGCGGCATTAATAAAGGTCCTCTATATGTCTGTAATGTATACACTGAGCGGCATTAATAAAGGTCCTCTATATGTCTGTTATGTATACACTGAGCGGCATTAATAATGGTCCTCTATATGTCTGTAATGTATACACTGAGCGGCATTAATAAAGGTCCTCTATATGTCTGTAATGTATACACTGAGCGGCATTAATAAAGGTCCTCTATATGTCTGTAATGTATACACTGAGCGGCAGTAATAAAGGTCCTCTATATGTCTGTAATGTATACACTGAGCGGCATTAATAAAGGTCCTCTATATGTCTGTAATGTATACACTGAGCGGCATTAATAAAGGTCCTCTATATATCTGTAATGTATATACTGAGCGGCATTAATAAAGGTCCCTCTATATGTCTGTAATGTATATACTGAGCGGCATTAATAAAGGTCCCTCTATATGTCTGTAATGTATACACTGAGAGGCAGTAATAAAGGTCCCTCTATATGTCTGTAATGTATACACTGAGCGGCATTAATAAAGGTCCCTCTATATGTCTGTAATGTATACACTGAGCGGCAGTAATAAAGGTCCTCCATATGTCTGTAATGTATACACTGAGCAGCATTAATAAAGGTCCTCTATATATGAAGGTCCTCTATATGTCTGTAATGTACACACTGAGCGGCATTAATAAAGGTCCTCTATATATAAAGGTCCTCTATATGTCTGTAATGTATACACTGAGCGGCAGTAATAAAGGTCCCTCTATATGTCTGTAATGTATACACTGAGTGGCATTAATAAAGGTCCTCTATATGTCTGCAATGTACACACTGAGCGGCATTAATAAAGGTCCTCTATATGTCTGTAATGTATACACTGAGCGGCATTAATAAAGGTCCTCTATATATAAAGGTCCTCTATATGTCTGTAATGTATACACTGAGCGGCAGTAATAAAGGTCCCTCTATATGTCTGTAATGTATGCACTGAGCGGCATTAATAAAGTTCCTCTATATGTCTGTAATGTATACACTGAGCGGCATTAATAAAGGTCCTCTATATGTCTGTTATGTATACACTGAGCGGCATTAATAATGGTCCTCTATATGTCTGTAATGTATACACTGAGCGGCATTAATAAAGGTCCTCTATATGTCTGTAATGTATACACTGAGCGGCATTAATAAAGGTCCCTCTATATGTCTGTAATGTATATACTGAGCGGCATTAATAAAGGTCCCTCTATATGTCTGTAATGTATACACTGAGCGGCATTAATAAAGGTCTTCTATATGTTTGTAATGTATACACTGAGCGGCAGTAATAAAGGTCTTCTATATGTCTGTAATGTATACACTGAGCGGCATTAATAAAGGTCCTCTATATGTCTGTAATGTATACACTGAGCGTCATTAATAAAGGTCCTCTATATGTCTGTAATGTATATACTGAGCGGCATTAATAAAGGTCCCTCTATATGTCTGTAATGTATACACTGAGCGGCATTAATAAAGGTCCCTCTATATGTCTGTAATGTATACACTGAGCGGCATTAATAAAGGTCCTCTATATGTATGTAATGTACACACTGAGCGGCATTAATAAAGGTCCCTCTATATGTCTGTAATGTATACACTGAGCGGCAGTAATAAAGGTCCCTATATATATCTGTAATGTACACACTGAGCAGCATTAATAAAGGTCCTCTATAAGTCTGTAATGTATACACTGAGCGGCAGTAATAAAGGTCCTCTATATGTCTGTAATGTATATACTGAGCGGCATTAAAAAAGGTCCTCTATATGTATGTAATGTACACACTGAGCGGCATTACTAAAGTCCCTCTATATGTCTGTAATGTATACACTGAGCGGCATTAATAAAGGTCCCTCTTTATGTCTGTAATGTATACACTGAGCGGCATTTATAAAGGTCCTCTATATGTCTGTAATGTATACACTGAGCGGCATTACTAAAGTCCCTCTATATGTCTGTAATGTATACACTGAGCGGCATTAATAAAGGTCCCTCTATATGTCTGTAATGTATACACTGAGCGGCATTAATAAAGGTCCTCTATATATAAAGGTCCTCTATATGTCTGTAATGTACACAGTGAGCGGCAGTAATAAAGGTCCCTCTATATGACTGTAATGTATACACTGAGCGGCATTAATAAAGGTCCTCTATATGTCTGTAATGTATATACTGAGCGGCATTAATAAAGGTCCTCTATATGTCTGTAATGTATACACTGAGCGGCATTAATAAAGGTCCTCTATATGTCTGCAATGTATACACTGAGCGGCATTAATAAAGGTCCTCTATATGTCTAATGTATACACTGAGCGGCATTAATAAAGGTCCTCTATATGTCTGTAATGTACACACTGAGCGGCATTAATAAAGGTCCTCTATATGTCTGTAATGTATACACTGAGCTGCAGTAATAAAGGTCCCTCTATATATCTGTAATGTATACACTGAGCGGCATTAATAAAGGTCCCTCTATATGTCTGTAATGTACACACTGAGCGGCATTAATAAAGGTCCCTCTATATATCTGTAATGTATACACTGAGCTGCAGTAATAAAGGTCCTCTATATGTCTGTAATGTACACACTGAGCGGCATTAATAAAGGTCCCTCTATAAGTCTGTAATGTATACACTGAGCGGCATTAATAAAGGTCCCTCTATATGTCTGTAATGTATACACTGAGCAGCGTTAACAAAGGTCCTCTATATGTCTGTAATGTACACACTGAGCGGCAGTAATAAAGGTCCCTCTATATGTCTGTAATGTACACACTGAGCGGCATTAATAAAGGTCCTCTATATGTCTGTAATGTACACACTGAGCGGCATTAATAAAGGTCCTCTATATGTCTGTAATGTACACACTGAGCGGCAGTAATAAAGGTCCCTCTATATGTCTGTAATGTACACACTGAGCGGCATTAATAAAGGTCCTCTATATGTCTAATGTATACACTGAGCGGCATTAATAAAGGTCCCTCTATATGTCTGTAATGTATATACTGAGCGGCATTAATAAAGGTCCCTCTATATGTCTGTAATGTATACACTGAGCGGCAGTAATAAAGGTCCTCTATATGTCTGTAATGTATTCACTGAGCGGCATTAATAAAGGTCCTCTATATATGTCTGTAATGTATACACTGAGCGGCAGTAATAAAGGTCCTCTATATGTCTGTAATGTATACACTGAGCGGCATTAATAAAGGTCCCTCTATATGTCTGTAATGTACACACTGAGCAGCAGTAATAAAGGTCCTCTATATGTCTAATGTATACACTGAGCGGCATTAATGAAGGTCCTCTATATGTCTGTAATGTATACACTGAGCGGCATTAATAAAGGTCCTCTATATGTCTGTAATGTATACACTGAGCGGCATTAATAAAGGTCCCTCTATATGTCTGTAATGTATACACTGAGCGGCATTAATAAAGGTCCCTCTATATGTCTGTAATGTACACACTGAGCAGCATTAATAAAGCTCCTCTATATGTCTGTAATGTATACACTGAGCGGCAGTAATAAAGGTCCTCTATATGTCTAATGTATACACTGAGCGGCATTAATGAAGGTCCTCTATATGTCTGTAATGTATACACTGAGCGGCATTAATAAAGGTCCTCTATATGTCTGTAATGTATACACTGAGCGGCATTAATAAAGGTCCTCTATATGTCTGTAATGTATACACTGAGCGGCATTAATAAAGGTCCCCTATATGTCTGTAATGTATACACTGAGCGGCATTAATAAAGGTCCTCTATATGTCTGTAATGTATACACTGAGCAGCGTTAACAAAGGTCCTCTATATGCCTGTAATGTATACACTGAGCGGCATTAATAATGGTCCTCTATATGTCTGTAATGTATACACTGAGCAGCATTAATAAAGCTCCTCTATATATCTGTAATGTACACACTTAGCGGCAGTAATAAAGGTCCTCTATATGTCTGTAATGTACACACTGAGCGGCATTAATAAAGGTCCTCTATATGTCTGTAATGTATACACTGAGCGGCATTAATAAAGGTCCTCCTCTATATATGTCTGTAATGTATACACTGAGCGGCAGTAATAAAGCTCCTCTATATATCTGTAATGTACACACTGAGCGGCAGTAATAAAAGTCCTCTATATGTCTGTAATGTATACACTGAGCGGCATTAATAAAGTCCCTCTATTTGTCTAATGTATACACTGAGCGGCAGTAATAAAGGTCCCTCTATATGTCTGTAATGTACACACTGAGCGGCATTAATAAAGGTCCTCTATATGTCTGTAATGTACACACTGAGCTGCATTAATAAAGGTCCTCTATATGTCTGTAATGTATACACTGAGCGGCATTAATAAAGGTCCTCCTCTATATATGTCTGTAATGTATACACTGAGCGGCAGTAATAAAGCTCCTCTATATATCTGTAATGTACACACTGAGCGGCAGTAATAAAAGTCCTCTATATGTCTGTAATGTATACACTGAGCGGCATTAATAAAGTCCCTCTATACGTCTAATGTATACACTGAGCGGCAGTAATAAAGGTCCTCTATATGTCTGTAATGTATACACTGAGCGGCAGTAATAAAGGTCCTCTATATGTCTGTAATGTACACACTGAGCGGCATTAATAAAGGTCCTCTATATGTCTGTAATGTACACACTGAGCTGCATTAATAAAGGTCCTCTATATGTCTGTAATGTACACACTGAGCGGCAGTAATAAAGGTCCCTCTATATGTCTGTAATGTATACACTGAGCGGCAGTAATAAAGGTCCTCTATATGTCTGTAATGTACACACTGAGCTGCATTAATAAAGGTCCTCTATATATAAAGGTCCTCTATATGTCTGTAATGTACACACTGAGCGGCATTAATAAAGGTCCTCTATATGTCTGTAATGTATACACTGAGCGGCATTAATAAAGGTCCTCTATATGTCTGTAATGTATACACTGAGCGGCATTAATAAAGGTCCTCTATATGTCTGTAATGTATACACTGAGCGGCATTAATAAAGGTCCTCTATATGTCTGTAATGTATACACTGAGCGGCATTAATAAAGGTCCTCTATATGTCTGTAATGTATATACTGAGCGGCATTAATAAAGGTCCTCTATATGTCTGTAATGTACACACTGAGCGGCATTAATAAAGGTCCTCTATATGTCTGTAATGTAGACACTGAGCGGCATTAATAAAGGTCCTCCTCTATATATGTCTGTAATGTATACACTGAGCGGCATTAATAAAGGTCCTCTATATGTCTGTAATGTACACACTGAGCGGCATTAATAAAGGTTCTCTATATGTCTGTAATGTACACACTGAGCGGCAGTAATATAGGTCCTCTATATGTCTGTAATGTATACACTGAGCGGCATTAATAAAGGTCTCTCTATATATCTGTAATGTATACACTGAGCGGCATTAATAAAGGTCCCTCTATATGTCTGTAATGTACACACTGAGTGGCATTAATAAAGGTCCCTCTATATGTCTGTAATGTATATACTGAGCGGCATTAATAAAGGTCCCTCTATATGTCTGTAATGTATATACTGAGTGGCATTAATAAAGGTCCCTCTATATGTCTGTAATGTATATACTGAGCGGTATTTATAAAGGTCCTCTATATGTCGGTAATGTATACACTGAGCGGCATTAATAAAGGTCCTCTATATGTCTGTAATGTATACACTGAGTGGCATTAATAAAGCTCCTCTATATGTCGGTAATGTATACACTGAGCGGCATTAATAAAGGTCCCTCTATATGTCGGTAATGTATACACTGAGCGGCATTAATAAAGGTCCTCTATATGTCTGTAATGTACACACTGAGTGGCATTAATAAAGGTCCTCTATATGTCTGTAATGTATACACTGAGCGGCATTAATAAAGGTCCTCTATATGTCTGTAATGTATACACTGAGCGGCATTAATAAAGGTCCCTCTATATATCTGTAATGTATATACTGAGCGGCATTAATAAAGGTCCCTCTATATGTCTGTAATGTACACACTGAGCGGCAGTAATAAAGGTCCCTCTATATGTCTGTAATGTATACACTGAGCGGCATTAAAAAAGGTCCTCTATATGTCTGTAATGTATACACTGAGCGGCATTAATAAAGGTCCTCTATATGTCTGTAATGTATATACTGAGCGGCATTAAAAAAGGTCCTCTATATGTCTGTAATGTATACACTGAGCGGTATTAATAAAGGTCCCTCTATATGTCTGTAATGTATATACTGAGCGGCATTAAAAAAGGTCCTCTATATGTCTGTAATGTATACACTGAGCGGCATTAATAAAGATCCTCTCTATGTCTGTAATGTACACACTGAGCGGCATTAATAAAGGTCCCTCTATATGTCTGTAATGTATATACTGAGTGGCATTAATAAAGGTCCTCTATATGTCTGCAATGTACACACTGAGCGGCATTAATAAAGGTCCTCTATATGTCTGTAATGTATACACTGAGTGGCATTAATAAAGGTCCCTCTATATGTCTGCAATGTACACACTGAGCGGCATTAATAAAGGTCCTCTATATGTCTAATGTATACACTGAGCGGCAGTAATAAAGGTCCTCTATATGTCTGTAATGTACACACTGAGCGGCATTAATAAATCTCCTCTATATGTCTGTAATGTACACACTGAGCGGCATTAATAAAGGTCCTAAATATGTCTAATGTATACACTGAGCGGCAGTAATAAAGGTCCCTTTTTATGTCTAATGTACACACTGAGCGGCAGTAATAAAGGTCCTCTATATGTCTGTAATGTATACACTGAGCGGCAGTAATAAAGGTCCTCTATATGTCGGTAATGTATACACTGAGCGGCATTAATAAAGGTCCTCTATATGTCTGTAATGTACACACTGAGTGGCATTAATAAAGCTCCTCTATATGTCTGTAATGTACGCACTGAGCGGCTTTAATAAAGGTCCTCTATATGTCTGTAATGTACACACTGAGCGGCAGTAATAAAGGTCCTCTATATGTCTAATGTATACACTGAGCGGCAGTAATAAAGCTCCTCTATATATCTGTAATGTACACACTGAGCGGCAGTAATAAAGGTCCTCTATATGTCTGTAATGTATACACTGAGCGGCATTAATAAAGGTCCTCTATATGTCTAATGTATACACTGAGCGGCAGTAATAATGCTCCTCTATATATCTGTAACGTACACACTGAGCGGCAGTAATAAAGGTCCTCTATATGTCTGTAATGTATACACTGAGCGGCATTAATAAAGCTCCTCTATATGTGTAATGTACACACTGAGCGGCAGTAATAAAGGTCCTCTATATGTCTGTAATGTATACACTGAGCGGCATTAATAAAGGTCCTCTATATATCTGTAATGTATACACTGAGCGGCAGTAATAAAGCTCCTCTATATGTCTGTAATGTATACACTGAGCGGCAGTAATAAAGGTCCTCTATATGTCTGTAATGTACACACTGAGCGTCAGTAATATAGGTCCTCTATATGTCTGTAATGTATACACTGAGCGGCATTAATAAAGGTCCCTCTATATATCTGTAATGTATACACTGAGCGGCAGTAATAAAGGTCCTCTATATGTCTGTAATGTGTACTCTGAGCGGCATTAATAAAGGTCCTCTATATGTCTGTAATGTACACACTGAGCGGCAGTAATAAAGGTCCCTCTATATGTCTGTAATGTATACACTGAGCGGCAGTAATAAAGGTCCTCTATATGTCTGTAATGTGTACTCTGAGCGGCATTAATAAAGGTCCTCTATATGTCTGTAATGTACACACTGAGCGGCAGTAATAAAGGTCCCTCTATATGTCTGTAATGTACACACTGAGCGGCAGTAATAAAGGTCCTCTATATGTCTGTAATGTATATACTGAACGGCATTAATAAAGGTCCCTCTATATATCTGTAATGTACACACTGAGCGGCAGTAATAAGGGTCCCTCTATATATCTGTAATGTATACACTGAGCGGCATTAATAAAGGTCCTCTATATGTCTGTAATGCAATTTTGAAAAAGAAAAGACTAATATTGGGCGTACATGACAGAGATAGGGGTGAGCGATATCGTGTATAAATCACAAGCTATAGATATAGAATGTTGCTGTACTGAACTAGATTTGACATATGTATTAGATTACACAACAATTATAGTGTTGTAATTAAACACCAGAATAACATGCATAAATAACGGACTGCGAGAACACAGGGTTATCTGTATATTGGTACATGTAATCGTGAACACAACACTAAATAGATGGTGAAAGCAATTTTATTAGTAACATCTGCCTAATAGTAGTAATTTATATCCTATCTATATTATTAGAATCTGAGAAATTACCTCTATACAGCTTTAATATCCACTATATAAAGAACAATGACATTGTATCAAATATTGTTTGCAGTAAATGTACAGATGTTGCCTTTGAGCCATAATACAGAATAGTAAACCCTGAGCCCTAGAACAAGTGATCACATTAATGTACCCCGTGTTCTATTCAACTCAGAAGATCATTAATAAGTGACCCAGCGATCTAATCTCTAACCAGGAATTTTATAACTATACACTTCTCCTGCTACACTATCTCTATCATTTTAATTAATAATGTGATTTTTTTAAATGTATAAATAAGAAATTTTTTACCAATCATGATGCTACTGTAATACTAACACTGACAGAGCCTAGCCCCCTTGTGTCCCTAATCCCCCGAGAGTGCGTCCACGAGTCTCACATCTCTCTCACTGGTTCATGTCTGATTTGCAGATCAACAAGACCTGAAGACATTGCTGACGCACCTGGGCGTCCCCTTTATACAGGTGAGACCAGAGAACTCTCTCCCCCATGTACCAATCTTGCTGCGTCTGCAGTATTCCAAAACAATCCACCTGTCTCCTCCATCCCGTTCCTCTCATATTTGTCCTCCAGGCTCCCAGCGAGGCAGAAGCTACCTGCGCCTCACTTGTGATAAAGCAGCTGGCGTGGGGCGCAGTGACTGAGGACATGGACGCGCTGCCATTTGGTTGCACTCGGATGATACGCAGTCTCACATCTAATAAGAACAAGTAGGTTTGGGGCGTGTGAAGTACCGCAGGAATCTGAACGCACTCGGCCACACGCAGTATAGCGGACGTCGGAGGGAGACGATACGTTATATGAGGCCTAATTATCCGGATGTGGGAACAACAACTCTGTTTCCACAATTTAAAAGCTAATATATTTCTTATTTGTCTCGGCTATACCCGCCTGTGGCAGTATGGGCTATGTGCCAGCTGGCCGATGCCCAGAGTTAAAGGGTCACTAATACAACACAAATAAGATACATCCTAACAAATAGATGGTGATAACAGGAGTCCTGCAAGTTACATAGAGTTATTATTATTATTAGCCTTTATTTCTATGGCGCCACAAGGATTCTGCAGCGCCTTACACAGGACATAAAGAAATGAGCACACAAAAAGGCAGCAACTTACAGTACATAACAATGCAGGACAAGGGCATGGTTTATATACATTGCTGCAATAATGATCCGAACTCAAAAACAGCAGGGAGTCAGCAACCAAGTGTTAGGTGTCCTTCTGGGGAGTTTGGAGTAGATGATCGTATGAGAAAGGGAAGGAGAAGCACATGAAGGAAGAGGGCCCTGCTCGTGAGAGCTTACATACCTGCATATCAGTGCTGGTAACTATTTACTGTAGGGAGAGAATAGATCCCTAACCCTACAGTCATAAACACCCAACTTTATCCATATGTGTTTAGGATTATCATTGTTATTATGGTGGGGAGGGGGTAGTATCAGTACCTGTGTTTAGGTTGTGTAGGATTCTCATTGTTATTATAGTGGGGGAGGGGGTAATATCAGTACCTGTGTTTAGGATGTGTAGGATTCTCATTGTTATTATAGTGGGGGAGGGGGTAATATCAGTACCTGTGTTTAGGATGTATAGGATTCTCATTGTTATTATTGTGGGGAGGGAGTAATATCAGTACCTGTGTTTAGGATGTGTAGGATTCTCATTGTTATTATAGTGGGGGAGGGGGTAATATCAGTACCTGTGTTTAGGATGTGTAGGATTCTCATTGTTATTATAGTGGGGGAGGGGGTAATATCAGTACCTGTGTTTAGGATGTGTAGGATTATCATTGTTATTGTGGGGAGGGAGTAATATGAGTATCTGTGTTTAGGATGTGTAGGATTCTCATTGTTATTATAATGGGGGAGGGGGTAATATCAGTACCCGTGTTTAGGATGTGTAGGGTTATCATTGTTATTATGGTGGGGAGGGAGTAATATCAGTACTTGTGTTTAGGATGTGTAGGATTCTCATTGTTATTATAATGGGGGAGGGGGTAATATCAGTACCTGTGTTTAGGATGTATAGGATTATCATTGTTATTATGAGATCGGTATGATTTACCACCAGACGCATGTTCAAATCCCGACGCCGGAAGCCCGGCACCAGTGAAGATCCCGACAACAGCTAAGGTAAGTACTAACTAACCTGACTCTCCCTTAGGTGTGCCCCCCCCCCCTCCAAGTGCCTAAACCTAACCCCCCTTCCCCGCAGCCTAAACCTAAGTCTCCCGAGGGGGTGCCTAATCCTAACCTCCCCCTCGGGGTGCCTAACCCTAACTCCCCTTTCCCCCAGCCTAACCCTCCCGGGGGGGTGCCTAACCTTAAGTCCCCCATGGGAGCCCCCAACCTAAACCTCCTGCCCCCCGCGGCTGTCCGCACCCGGTGTACCTTCAATCGGGATGCCGGGCGTCGGGCTCCCGGTGTAGGTAAAATGACAGGCGTCGGGATTTCGACACCTGTCATTAGACCCTTGCCGGGATTGGACAGTCGGGATGCCGATGGTCAGCATTTAGACCATCGGCATCCAGACTGCATACCTTTATTATAGTGGTGGAGGGAGTAATATCAGTACCTGTGTTTAGGATGTGTAGGATTGTCATTGTTATTAGGGTGGGGAGGGGGTAATATCAGTACCTGTGTTTAGGATGTGTAGGATTATCATTGTTATTATAGTGGTGGAGGGAGTAATATCAGTACCTGTGTTTAGGATGTGTAGGATTATCATTGTTATTACAGTGAGGAGGGGGTAATATCAGTACCTGTGTTTAGGATGTGTAGGATTATCATTGTTATGGTGGGGAGGGGTAATATCCGTACCTGTGTTTAGGATGTGTAGGATTATCATTGTTATTATGGTGGGGAGGGGGTAATATCAGTACCTGTGTTTAGGATTATCATTGTTATTATGGTGGGGAGGGAGTAATATCAGTACCTGTGTTTAGGATGTGTAGGATTATCATTGTTATTATAGTGGTGGAGGGAGTAATATCATTACCTGTGTTTAGGATGTGTAGGATTATCATTGTTATTATGGTGGGGAGGGGTAGTATCAGTACCTGTGTTTAGGATGCGTAGGATTATCATTGTTATTATGGTGGGGAGGGGGTAATATCAGTACTTGTGTTTAGGATGTGTAGGATTATCATTGTTATTATGGTGGGGAGGGGGTAGTATCAGTACCTGTGTTTAGGATGTGTAGGATTATCATTGTTATTATGGTGGGGAGGGGGTAGTATCAGTACCTGTGTTTAGGATGTGTAGGATTATCATTGTTATTATGGTGGGGAAGGGGTAGTATAAGTACATGTGTTTAGGATGTGTAGGATTATCATTGTTATTATGGTGGGGAAGGGGTAGTATAAGTACATGTGTTTAGGATGTGTAGGATTATCATTGTTATTATGGTGGGGAAGGGGTAGTATAAGTACATGTGTTTAGGATGTGTAGGATTATCATTGTTATTATGGTGGGGAAGGGGTAGTATAAGTACATGTGTTTAGGATGTGTAGGATTATCATTGTTATTATGGTGGGGAAGGGGTAGTATAAGTACATGTGTTTAGGATGTGTAGGATTATCATTGTGTGTCTGATGATGTTTGTCTTGTGTGTTCCAGGGAAATTACAGAATATAATTATCCAAAAATCCTGGAGAAGCTACAGCTGAGCCACGTGCAGGTGTGTAATAGCGCCAAGTCTTCTCTATCTGTAGCCCTGACATGTACTAGAACACAGTACAACAGTCACCAGGCGTATAGACGATGCTCCCCTGGGGCACTATAGTATTGGGGATTAAATACTAAGACCTATCATAGTACTTATTTCCTCTGTAATCACAAGAATGACTTTTAAATACACAAATTTGATTCACATAGTAAATCCTAAATAGAAGTGCAAAGGTTTCCAAACTATGACAGAACTGAAGACCTGCAGTTTCCTTCAGCCTTTAGGCGTCTCTGTCCTGCTCAGTTATGTGTGTTCTTTATTATTAGTTAGCTGACCATCAAAATGACGAGTCATTGTCCCATTTGAACGCTGAACGGGTCACTTTTCGGTAATTTCTGCTCGCTAGCTTCGGGGGCTGCGAGTAGAAATGTCAGACTTGGCACCGCCAGCTGTGCGCTCTCAAATGGAGCAACTATTGCAGTGTTGGCTAACCTTGACACTCCAGCTGTTATGGAACTACATAACCCAGCATGCACTGCTACAGTTTTGCTATTAGGGCATGCTAAAACTGTGGCAGGGCATGCTGGGATATATAGTTCCACAACAGCTGGAGTGTCAAGGTTAGCCAACACTGAACTATTGAATTGCTCTTTGGGGGCGCCATCTAGTGGCCGCCAGCATGCACCACACTTGAATTCCCCCCCATAGAGATGATGATATGATGAGGTAGGTGTGTGTGTGTGTGTGTGTGTGCACACACACTATTAATTATAATTACTATTATTTCTACATATTACTATTGTTGTGTATGTATATATTTATGCAGCGCTGTGCAGAGAATATTTCAGTCAGTCACATTAGACCCTGTTCCATGTGAGCTTACAATCTATATTCCCTATCACACGACACTCTACGTACACTTGTAGCCAGCTCAACTGTACTCCTGGGAGAACCCACACAAATACAAGGAGACCATACAAACACCATTACTCTGCTGTCTTTAATACCAGCGACTGGTGCGCAATCTGCACAGCGCAGCCCAGCGACTGTCAGACTCGTGTTTGTTTGTGAACCTGGTGTCTGATATTAGTCTGTGTTGGTGCCAGGAGGAGTGTACAGAAAGCTGGCCGGCCTAAGGAGACCTCCTGGCATGAAATATAGAACTCTTCCGTGACCGGGAATCGAACCTGGGTCTCGGTGGAGAGATGCCGGATCGTACTCACTAGACCACCAGGGACATCGGTGTTGGAGACAAGTTATGTGCAATCAGAGGAGAGTGTGGCAGTAGCCTGACCAGGCTGATACTGTAGATACATAATAAAACACTTCTTACCGTCACCGGAACGCTGGGGTGGTAGATCCTGGCAACGTATTCACCAGGCTGACACTGGGTTGTCGCTGTAGTCCAGGAGCACTCAGATGGTAGCAGAACCAGATGCAGACAAATCACCGGAATGGGTAGTAGGCGATTATACCAGGAACACTCACCATGTAGTTAGAATGGTATACAGTACACAGGTGAGTTGTAGGTTCGAATAACAGGATCAGGTAGGTATTCTCTGTGCAACTAGTGGGATAGCTGCCTCAGGCATAGACAGAACCGGATTCTGACCGGACACCGGAATGGATAGTGGATGATGATACCAGGGACGGCATCAATGGTGCAGGAACCAGGAACACTCACCATGCAATGTGAATGCTATACACAGGCGAGTGGCAGGTTCGGATATCAGGAACAGGCTGAGATTCTCCATGCAGCCAGTAGAACAGCTGCCCCAGGTGTAGATCACTTGCAGGGGAATTGGTATGAGATACGCATGGCCGGCGGTTAGATTCCCGTCAGCGGCAGCCCAACAGGAGCAGAGTGCGACGCAGCGGAAGCCCGACAGCGCTGGAAATCCCGATCGTGGATAGGTAAGTATTTACTAACCTAACCCCCCTAACCCTAACCCTCCTTAGGGGTGCCTAACCCTAACTTCCTCCCCAAGTACCTAACCCTAATCCCCCCTCTAAGTGCCTAACCCTAACCACCCCCTTCCCCGCTGCCTAAACCTAATTCCCCCGGGGCGGTGCCTAACCCTAAGTCCCCCCCCGGGAGCCTTAAACCTAACCCTCCCCCCCGCTGCTGTCCGCTCGCGGCGCCCGGCATCCCGATCGTAGGTCTCCCTCTAGACGCCCGGCATTTCACCCTTGCCGGGAAATGGCAGTCGGGAAGCCGGCTGCCGGTATTTAGGCAGTCGGCTTCCCGATTGCCTCCCCTTGCAGGAATCCATATGGCAGAAGGAAGCAAAACTGCACAAACAGGATACAAGTAACAAACAGGCGCTCAGTATAGCTCGCTCAGTAGGACAGTGTTTCCCAAACCTCGGTTCTCAAGGCACAGCAACAGTCCAGATTTTAGTGATATCCATGCTTGAGCACAGATGGTTAAATCAAAATAACTGAGGTACTAATTAAAACACCTGTGCTTAAGTATGGTTATCCTTGAAACCTGGACTGTTAGTGTGTCTTGAAGATCATGGTTGGAAACCTCTACAGTAGAAGCTAGAATTAAACATTATACTGGTAATTAGGTAGAGTCAGCAGCTGGGATATATACCCCTGGGTTACGTGGGATAGGCTGAGCAGAGACAGGTGGTACAGAGAGGCTCAGGCTATCACTCAATTGGCCGATACAGTCAGATGATTGGGACTTGTAAATGCAGTACTCGGTAGCAGGCTTAGATCTTGCTTCAGGCCTAGCAGGCCGAGAAACACTGAGGCCTGTGTGTCTGGGATGTGACAGAGAACGCTGGCAGAATCGGCGAGTGACCCGGCAGCAAGGGAAACAGACCCGGGATGTGACAGTGACTGGTGTACAATACACAGTGTATCCTAGTGACTGATGGACAATACACAGTGTATCCTAGTGACTGATGGACAATACACAGCGTATCCTAGTGACTGATGGACAATACACAGCGTATCCTAGTGACTGATGTACAATACACAGCGTATCCTAGTGACTGGTGTACAATACACAGTGTATCCTAGTGACTGATGGACAATACACAGCGTATCCTAGTGACTGATGGACAATACACAGCGTATCCTAGTGACTGATGGACAATACACAGCGTATCCTAGTGACTGATGGACAATACACAGCGTATCCTAGTGACTGATGTACAATACACAGCGTATCCTAGTGACTGGTGTACAATACACAGCGTATCCTAGTGACTGATGGACAATACACAGCGTATCCTAGTGACTGATGGACAATACACAGCGTATCCTAGTGACTGATGGACAATACACAGCGTATCCTAGTGACTGATGGACAATACACAGCGTATCCTAGTGACTGATGTACAATACACAGCGTATCCTAGTGACTGGTGTACAATACACAGCGTATCCTAGTGACTGATGGACAATACACAGCGTATCCTAGTGACTGATGGACAATACACAGCGGATCCTAGTGACTTGTGGACAATACACAGCGTATCCTAGTGACTGATGTACAATACACAGCGTATCCTAGTGACTGGTGTACAATACACAGCGTATCCTAGTGACTGATGGACAATACACAGCGTATCCTAGTGACTGATGTACAATACACAGCGTATCCTAGTGACTGATGGACAATACACAGTGTATCCTAGTGACTGATGGACAATACACAGCGTATCCTAGTGACTGGTGGACAATACACAGCGTATCCTAGTGACTGATGGACAATACACAGCGGATCCTAGTGACTTGTGGACAATACACAGCGTATCCTAGTGACTGATGTACAATACACAGCGTATCCTAGTGACTGGTGTACAATACACAGCGTATCCTAGTGACTGATGGACAATACACAGCGTATCCTAGTGACTGATGGACAATACACAGCGTATCCTAGTGACTGATGGACAATACACAGCGTATCCTAGTGACTGATGGACAATACACAGCGTATCCTAGTGACTGATGGACAATACACAGCGTATCCTAGTGACTGATGGACAATACACAGCGTATCCTAGTGACTGATGGACAATACACAGCGTATCCTAGTGACTGGTGTACAATACACAGCGTATCCTAGTGACTGGTGTACAATACACAGCGTATCCTAGTGACTGATGTACAATACACAGCGTATCCTAGTGACTGATGTACAATACACAGTGTATCCTAGTGACTGATGTACAATACACAGTGTATCCTAGTGACTGATGTACAATACACAGCGTATCCTAGTGACTGGTGTACAATACACAGTGTATCCTAGTGACTGGTGTACAATACACAGTGTATCCTAGTGACTGGTGTACAATACACAGTGTATCCTAGTGACTGGTGTACAATACACAGTGTATCCTAGTGACTGATATACGAGGTATGGATATAAATTACAAGACTGTACTGGTAAAAAATAAACCATACTGAGTTCAGAGGAAATGATGTTGGTCTATCCCAAAACGTTTTTGCAAGTGTCACCCATCTCGCACAGAGGGCCTGATTCAGAGCAACGTGTTACATTTTTAGTTACATTGAACAAAACCCCCAACTAATCTTTCCGTATGGTAATCGAGGCTTACGGGGAAGATTGCTTGTCACGGTCACGTAGTGGCACAAAAGATTTAGTGACGGTGGTGAGGATGATGAAGAACATTACGGAAGGCCTTGCACATCAAAATCAAATTAACATGTGGAAACAGTTGAGCTAATTGTTTGAACCGACCATCGACTCTGCATTGGATGATCGCAGAAATGGTAAATAACATCGACAAAAAACTTATCTTAACATGACAAAGTTTGTGCTAAGTTGGTTCCAAGGCTTCTCACTGCCGGGCAGAAAGAAAATCCAAAAGCGTATTCGCATTTTATCAGATAAAGTTATTACCTGTGATAAAAACATGGATCTTCCAGTACGGTCCTGAGAAAAAACGCCAGTCCATGCGCTGGAGAACACCATCATCACCATGAAGAAGGCACCTCAAAGCAAATGCAAATTCAAAGTCATGTTAATTGTTTTCTCTGATATCCAGGGTGTCATTCTTGAAGACTAGGAACCAGAAGGCGCAACATTACTATAAAAATGTTCCCACAACGAATCAGAAGAAAGAGGCCAGAGATGTGGAAACATGGGCCCTCATTCAGACCCACTCGCGAGCGGCTGTCCGCTCGCAAGTGGGTCGATGGTCCCCACTGCGCATGATGGAGGGAGCTCCGTCGTGCGCATGCGCGAGACCCGACGAGCGAAGGACTTTCCTTTGCTTGGAGTGTCTCATCAAAGGGGGCGTGCTGTCGATGGTGAGTGACAGCACGCCCCCTTTGGTGGGCGTGCCGGGGGCGTGCCTGCCAGACGGAGGCGTTCCCAAGGGAACGCCTACCGTCTGAAGCCGGCCCCACTGACATCACTAGTGATGTCAGTGGGAGTGATTTTGGCTCTGATAGAGCCAAAATCACTCCTGGCCTTGCGGTTGAAAAACCCAACCGCAGGCTTTTGCTCGCAGTTTCGATGGTCGCGATGGTCAAGACCATCGCGACCATCATCCTGCACGCTCATATATGCTGTGGGTGGTGACCCTCAGCTATACGAGCGTCCAGGAGGACGCTCCATATTAATGGAGGTGGGCCCTGATTCAGAGCGAGCGCTCTGGTCAGAGCGTCCGGCTCTGAATCAGGGCCATGGTTCCATCCTCCATCAGCTCTCTCTGTGACGCAGTTACTGGCAGAGAAACAGATAGCAGAGCTCTAACACCCTCCATACTCGCCAGACCTAGCACCCTGTGACTTCTTTCTTTTCCCTAAAGTCACATCTGTACTCAGGGGAACCTGTTCTGCATCAGTCACTGGCAGAGAAACAGATAGCAGAGCTATAACACCCTCCATACTCGCCAGACCTAGCACTGTGTGACTTCTTTCTTTTCCCTAAAGTCACATCTGTACTCAGGGGAACCTGTTCTGCATCAGTTACTGGCAGAGAAACAGATAGCAGAGCTCTAACACCCTCCATACTCGCCAGATCTAGCACTGTGTGACTTCTTTCTTTTCCCTAAAGTCACATCTGTACTCAGGGGAACCTGTTCTGCATCAGTTACTGGCAGAGAAACAGATAGCAGAGCTCTAACACCCTCCATACTCGCCAGACCTAGCACCCTGTGACTTCTTTCTTTTCCCTAAAGTCACATCTGTACTCAGGGGAACCTGTTCTGCATCAGTTACTGGCAGAGAAACAGATAGCAGAGCTATAACACCCTCCATACTCGCCAGACCTAGCACTGTGTGACTTCTTTCTTTTCCCTAAAGTCACATCTGTACTCAGGGGAACCTGTTCTGCATCAGTTACTCGCAGAGAAACAGATAGCAGAGCTCTAACACCCTCCATACTCGCCAGACCTAGCACTGTGTGACTTCTTTCTTTTCCCTAAAGTCACATCTGTACTCAGGGGAACCTGTTCTGCATCAGTTACTGGCAGAGAAACAGATAGCAGAGCTATAACACCCTCCATACTCGCCAGACCTAGCACTGTGTGACTTCTTTCTTTTCCCTAAAGTCACATCTGTACTCAGGGGAACCTGTTCTGCATCAGTCACTGGCAGAGAAACAGATAGCAGAGCTCTAACACCCTCCATACTCGCCAGACCTAGCACTGTGTGACTTCTTTCTTTTCCCTAAAGTCACATCTGTACTCAGGGGAACCTGTTCTGCATCAGTTACTGGCAGAGAAACAGATAGCAGAGCTCTAACACCCTCCATACTCGCCAGACCTAGCACTGTGTGACTTCTTTCTTTTCCCTAAAGTCACATCTGTACTCAGGGGAACCTGTTCTGCATCAGTTACTGGCAGAGAAACAGATAGCAGAGCTATAACACCCTCCATACTCGCCAGACCTAGCACTGTGTGACTTCTTTCTTTTCCCTAAAGTCACATCTGTACTCAGGGGAACCTGTTCTGCATCAGTTACCGAGGTAAAGAAGTAAACAGCGGCAATGCTGAGCAACCCGACAGATAATGAGCTAAAGTGCTGCTCTGACCGATTGCAAATAATACAGCGGGGTATTGATGCAGAAGGGGGAGGACATAGAAGGGGGAGGACATAGAAGGTGGAGGACATAGATAGGGGAGGACATAGAAGGGCGAGGACATAGAAGGGGGAGGACATAGAAGGGGGAGGACATAGAAGGGGGAGGACATAGAAGGGCGAGGACATAGAAGGGGAGCAGAGTACTTTAGCCCTGAATCAGAGATTTACACAAAGCTGATATTTACACAGATGAAGCGAATTTCAGCCATTGGCATGTGCGGAAGCTGCACTGGGCACGTGGAGCAATTGAATTGTGATTACGAGCGAACAGAAGACTCACTTGCAAAGTGAGTGACAGGTAGTCAGCGTTTGGGGGAAATGACTGAGAGGGGTTAGAAAACCGCAGGCTTATCTGACCATTTAAACGCTGTTACATGGGCGTGCATAAATTAGCCATTGTGATCTCCTTCACAGCACGAGAGCTCTCTGTGTGTCAGGTGAGACGCAGTGTTTGTGGCAGGTTGACTGCCTGATCTGCGCCGATGTTACCGATGTTTGCGCTGTTGCACATCGGACACATATAAGAAGACAGCAGCGGGTCTCTATGCTCGGGTAAGCTTTTGGAGACATTAGCATATTTTTGCTATAGCGATCCATAAGAGATCGCAGCTGCAATTGTATTAGCGTAAATCTCTGAATCAGGCCCTTAATACATACAATACAGAGAGCATCCTAGTGACTGATAAACAATACATAGAGAATCCTAGTGACTGATAAACAATACATAGAAAATTAAAGTGACTAATATACATTACAGGTGGCATCATAGTGAAAGACATACAATACAGATAGCATCCTAGTGACTATTATACATTAGAGGGACCATTCTAGTGACTGCCCCCACATTTCTGTAGCTGTATAGCAGCTATATAGATGGTGATTCTTATAATCAATAATCCATGTGCAGACAATTGCTGATCTCCCTCTCTCTCCCCCCCCTCTCTCTCTCTCTCCCCCCCCTCTCTCTCTCCACCTCTCTCTCTCTCTCCCCCTCTCTCTCTCTCTCCCCCCCTCTCTCTCTCCCCCTCTCTCTCCCCCTCTCTCTCCCCACCTCTCTCTCTCCCCCTCTCTCTCTCTCTCTCTCTCTCTCTCTCTCCCCCCATCTCTCTCTCTCTCCCCACCTCTCTCTCCCCCCCCTCTCTCTCTCTCTCTCCCCCTCTCTCTCTCTCTCTCTCTCTCTCTCTCCCACCTCTCTCTCTCCCCTCCCTCTCTCTCTCTCCTCCCTCTCTCTCTCCCCCCCCCTCTCTCCCTCCCCCCCCCTCTCTCTCTCTCTCTCTCTCTCTCTCCCCCTCTCTCCCATTGTTTCCCATGCAGTTTGTAGACCTGTGTATCCTCTCTGGGTGCGATTATACAGAGAAGATCAAAGGTCTGGGTGTCAAAAAAGCTTTCAAAATGATTAAGGAATATGGGGAAATTGAAAGGATTCTTCCGGTCATCAGCCCACAGGTGAGAACTTGCACCCATGAAGGGGCTGAATTGTATTTTCTCGCCTGGTGTTGGGTGCTGTATAATTAGAGAGGATTTCGTCCGACTTTGTGTTTATAATAAATATACTGTATTAGTCAAAATTGACTATTTATGTTGTACTTAGACCACTGAAGTATAATATGTATAAAGACATGTTTACTGAGTAAGATTATATATTTAACAACTCATATAACCATTAATAACATCCATGTTTCAATGTTACAGAGTAATTACCACGATTGGAATCCCAAAGTCTATGCACTTAAACCAAAATGGCTTTTATATCTTATTTACCAGTCCAGGTCTTCCCATCCTCAATACATGCTTCCTCTCTCACCCTCCGGGTGTTCCCCCTTCCCCTAAGTATGTACAGTATACTCTGACAGGCAGGGCCCTCCTCCCTCCTGTTCTTCCTTGGCAGTATCTAGCTCACCAGTGCTCACCTGTACATTGGTTATAGGGTCACCGAGCATTATACTGATTCCCACCTGGGACCGGGTATAGCAATGCTCTTGCTGGCTTCAGCACTAACCATATCCCGGTTACCTGTCTGTCCCCATCAGTGCTGTTACTGTAATGATTGCTGTGTATGTATGCCATGGTCTGCCATTGTGTACTGTACTCAGGCGCTGATACTGTTACTGTAATGATTGCTGTGTATGTATGCCATGGTCTGCCATTGTGTACTGTACTCAGGCGCTGATACTGTTACTGTAATGATTGCTGTGTATGTATGCCATGGTCTGCCATTGTGTAGTGTACTCAGGCGCTGATACTGTTACTGTAATGATTGCTATGTATGTATGCCATGGTCTGCCATTGTGTAGTGTACTCAGGCGCTGATACTGATACTGTAATGATTGGTGTGTATGTATGCCATGGTCTACCATTGTGTAGTGTACTCAGGTGCTGATACTGTTACTGTAATGATTGCTATGTATGTATGCCATGGTCTGCCATTGTGTACTGTACTCAGGTGCTGATACTGTTACTGTAATGATTGCTGTGTGTGTATGCCATGGTCTGCCATTGTGTACTGTACTCAGGTGCTGATACTGTTACTGTAATGATTGCTGTGTATGTATGCCATGGTCTGCCATTGTGTACTGTACTCAGGCGCTGATACTGTTACTGTAATGATTGCTGTGTATGTGTGCCATGGTCTGCCATTGTGTGCTGTACTCAGGCGGTGATACTGTTACTGTAATGATTGCTGTGTGTGTATGCCATGGTCTGCCATTGTGTAGTGTACTCAGGCGCTGATACTGTTACTGTAGTGATTGCTGTGTATGTATGCCATGGTCTGCCATTGTGTACTGTACTCAGGCGCTGATACTGTTACTGTAATGATTGCTGTGTATGTATGCCATGGTCTGCCATTGTGTACTGTACTCAGGCGCTGATACTGTTACTGTAATGATTGCTGTGTATGTATGCCATGGTCTGCCATTGTGTACTGTACTCAGGCGCTGATACTCTTACTGTAATGATTGCTGTGTATGTGTGCCATGGTCTGCCATTGTGTACTGTACTCAGGCGCTGATACTGTTACTGTAATGATTGCGGTGTATGTATGCCATGGTCTGCCATTGTGTACTGTACTCAGGCGCTGATACTGTTACTGTAATGATTGCTGTGTATGTATGCCATGGTCTGCCATTGTGTACTGTACTCAGGTACTGATACTGTTACTGTAATGATTGCTGTGTATGTATGCCATGGTCTGCCATTGTGTACTGTACTCAGGTACTGATACTGTTACTGTAATGATTGCTGTGTATGTGTGCCATGGTCTGCCATTGTGTACTGTACTCAGGCGCTGATACTGTTACTGTAATGATTGCTGTGTATGTATGCCATGGTCTGCCATTGTGTACTGTACTCAGGCGCTGATACTGTTACTGTAATGATTGCTGTGTATGTATGCCATGGTCTGCCATTGTGTACTGTACTCAGGCGCTGATACTGTTACTGTAATGATTGCTGTGTATGTATGCCATGGTCTGCCATTGTGTAGTGTACTCAGGCGCTGATACTGTTACTGTAATGATTGCTGTGTATGTATGCCATGGTCTGCCATTGTGTACTGTACTCAGGCGCTGATACTGTTACTGTAATGATTGCTGTGTGTGTATGCCATGGTCTGCCATTGTGTACTATACTCAGGCGCTGATACTGTTACTGTAATGATTGCTGTGTATGTATGCCATGGTCTGCCATTGTGTACTGTACTCAGGCACTGATACTGTTACTGTAATGATTGCTGTGTATGTATGCCATGGTCTGCCATTGTGTAGTGTACTCAGGCGCTGATACTGTTACTGTAATGATTGCTGTGTATGTATGCCATGGTCTGCCATTGTGTACTGTACTCAGGCGCTGATACTGTTACTGTAATGATTGCTGTGTGTGTATGCCATGGTCTGCCATTGTGTACTGTACTCAGGCGCTGATACTGTTACTGTAATGATTGCTGTGTGTGTATGCCATGGTCTGCCATTGTGTAGTGTACTCAGGCGCTGATACTGTTACTGTAATGATTGCTGTGTATGTGTGCCATGGTCTGCCATTGTGTAGTGTACTCAGGCGCTGATACTGTTACTGTAATGATTGCTGTGTATGTATGCCATGGTCTGCCATTGTGTACTGTACTCAGGCGCTGATACTGTTACTGTAATGATTGCTGTGTATGTATGCCATGGTCTGCCATTGTGTAGTGTACTCAGGCGCTGATACTGTTACTGTAATGATTGCTGTGTATGTATGCCATGGTCTGCCATTGTGTACTGTACTCAGGCGCTGATACTGTTACTGTAATGATTGCTGTGTGTGTATGCCATGGTCTGCCATTGTGTAGTGTACTCAGGCGCTGATACTGTTACTGTAATGATTGCTGTGTATGTATGCCATGGTCTGCCATTGTGTACTGTACTCAGGCGCTGATACTGTTACTGTAATGATTGCTGTGTATGTATGCCATGGTCTGCCATTGTGTACTGTACTCAGGCACTGATACTGTTACTGTAATGATTGCTGTGTATGTGTGCCATGGTCTGCCATTGTGTACTGTACTCAGGCGCTGATACTGTTACTGTAATGATTGCTGTGTATGTATGCCATGGTCTGCCATTGTGTAGTGTACTCAGGCGCTGATACTGTTACTGTAATGATTGCTGTGTATGTATGCCATGGTCTGCCATTGTGTAGTGTACTCAGGCGCTAATACTGTTACTGTAATGATTGCTGTGTATGTGTGCCATGGTCTGCCATTGTGTAGTGTACTCAGGCGCTGATACTGTTACTGTAATGATTGCTGTGTATGTATGCCATGGTCTGCCATTGTGTACTGTACTCAGGCGCTGATACTGTTACTGTAATGATTGCTGTGTATGTATGCCATGGTCTGCCATTGTGTAGTGTACTCAGGCGCTGATACTGTTACTGTAATGATTGCTGTGTATGTATGCCATGGTCTGCCATTGTGTACTGTACTCAGGCGCTGATACTGTTACTGTAATGATTGCTGTGTGTGTATGCCATGGTCTGCCATTGTGTAGTGTACTCAGGCGCTGATACTGTTACTGTAATGATTGCTGTGTATGTGTGCCATGGTCTGCCATTGTGTTGTGTACTCAGGCGCTGATACTGTTACTGTAATGATTGCTGTGTATGTATGCCATGGTCTGCCATTGTGTACTGTACTCAGGCGCAGATACTGTTACTGTAATGATTGCTGTGTATGTATGCCATGGTCTGCCATTGTGTACTGTACTCAGGCGCTGATACTGTTACTGTAATGATTGCTGTGTATGTGTGCCATGGTCTGCCATTGTGTACTGTACTCAGGCGCTGATACTGTTACTGTAATGATTGCTGTGTATGTATGCCATGGTCTGCCATTGTGTAGTGTACTCAGGCGCTGATACTGTTACTGTAAAGATTGCTGTGTATGTATGCCATGGTCTGCCATTGTGTAGTGTACTCAGGCGCTAATACTGTTACTGTAATGATTGCTGTGTATGTGTGCCATGGTCTGCCATTGTGTAGTGTACTCAGGCGCTGATACTGTTACTGTAATGATTGCTGTGTATGTATGCCATGGTCTGCCATTGTGTAGTGTACTCAGGCGCTGATACTGTTACTGTAATGATTGCTGTGTATGTATGCCATGGTCTGCCATTGTGTACTGTACTCAGGCGCTGATACTGTTACTGTAATGATTGCTGTGTATGTATGCCATGGTCTGCCATTGTGTTCTGTACTCAGGCGGCGATACTGTTACTGTAATGATTGCTGTGTATGTATGCCATGGTCTGCCATTGTGTACTGTACTCAGGCGCTGATACTGTTACTGTAATGATTGCTGTGTATGTATGCCATGGTCTGCCATTGTGTACTGTACGCAGGCGCTGATACTGTTACTGTAATGATTGCTGTGTATGTATGCCATGGTCTGCCATTGTGTACTGTACTCAGGCGCTGATACTGTTACTGTAATGATTGCTGTGTATGTATGCCATGGTCTGCCATTTTGTACTGTACTCAGGCGCTGATACTGTTACTGTAATGATTGCTGTGTATGTATGCCATGGTCTGCCATTGTGTACTGTACTCAGGCGCTGATACTGTTACTGTAATGATTGCTGTGTATGTATGCCATGGTCTGCCATTGTGTAGTGTACTCAGGCGCTGATACTGTTACTGTAATGATTGCTGTGTATGTATGCCATGGTCTGCCATTGTGTAGTGTACTCAGGCGCTGATACTGTTACTGTAATGATTGCTGTGTATGTATGCCATGGTCTGCCATTGTGTATTGTACTCAGGCGCTGATACTGTTACTGTAATGATTGCTGTGTATGTATACCATGGTCTGCCATTGTGTAGTGTATGTACTCAGGCGCTGATACTGTTACTGTAATGATTGCTGTGTATGTATGCCATGGTCTGCCATTGTGTAGTGTACTCAGGCGCTGATACTGTTACTGTAATGCTTGCTGTGTATGTATGCCATGGTCTGCCATTGTGTAGTGTACTCAGGCGCTGATACTGATACTGTAATGATTGCTGTGTATGTATGCCATGGTCTGCCATTGTGTAGTGTATGTACTCAGGCGCTGATACTGTTACTGTAATGATTGCTGTGTATGTATGCCATGGTCTGCCATTGTGTACTGTACTCAGGCGCTGATACTGTTACTGTAATGATTGCTGTGTATGTATGCCATGGTCTACCATTGTGTAGTGTACTCAGGTGCTGATACTGTTACTGTAATGATTGCTATGTATGTATGCCATGGTCTGCCATTGTGTACTGTACTCAGGTGCTGATACTGTTACTGTAATGATTGCTGTGTGTGTATGCCATGGTCTGCCATTGTGTACTGTACTCAGGTGCTGATACTGTTACTGTAATGATTGCTGTGTATGTATGCCATGGTCTGCCATTGTGTACTGTACTCAGGCGCTGATACTGTTACTGTAATGATTGCTGTGTATGTGTGCCATGGTCTGCCATTGTGTGCTGTACTCAGGCGGTGATACTGTTACTGTAATGATTGCTGTGTGTGTATGCCATGGTCTGCCATTGTGTAGTGTACTCAGGCGCTGATACTGTTACTGTAGTGATTGCTGTGTATGTATGCCATGGTCTGCCATTGTGTACTGTACTCAGGCGCTGATACTGTTACTGTAATGATTGCTGTGTATGTATGCCATGGTCTGCCATTGTGTACTGTACTCAGGCGCTGATACTGTTACTGTAATGATTGCTGTGTATGTATGCCATGGTCTGCCATTGTGTACTGTACTCAGGCGCTGATACTCTTACTGTAATGATTGCTGTGTATGTGTGCCATGGTCTGCCATTGTGTACTGTACTCAGGCGCTGATACTGTTACTGTAATGATTGCGGTGTATGTATGCCATGGTCTGCCATTGTGTACTGTACTCAGGCGCTGATACTGTTACTGTAATGATTGCTGTGTATGTATGCCATGGTCTGCCATTGTGTACTGTACTCAGGTACTGATACTGTTACTGTAATGATTGCTGTGTATGTATGCCATGGTCTGCCATTGTGTACTGTACTCAGGTACTGATACTGTTACTGTAATGATTGCTGTGTATGTGTGCCATGGTCTGCCATTGTGTACTGTACTCAGGCGCTGATACTGTTACTGTAATGATTGCTGTGTATGTATGCCATGGTCTGCCATTGTGTACTGTACTCAGGCGCTGATACTGTTACTGTAATGATTGCTGTGTATGTATGCCATGGTCTGCCATTGTGTACTGTACTCAGGCGCTGATACTGTTACTGTAATGATTGCTGTGTATGTATGCCATGGTCTGCCATTGTGTAGTGTACTCAGGCGCTGATACTGTTACTGTAATGATTGCTGTGTATGTATGCCATGGTCTGCCATTGTGTACTGTACTCAGGCGCTGATACTGTTACTGTAATGATTGCTGTGTGTGTATGCCATGGTCTGCCATTGTGTACTATACTCAGGCGCTGATACTGTTACTGTAATGATTGCTGTGTATGTATGCCATGGTCTGCCATTGTGTACTGTACTCAGGCACTGATACTGTTACTGTAATGATTGCTGTGTATGTATGCCATGGTCTGCCATTGTGTAGTGTACTCAGGCGCTGATACTGTTACTGTAATGATTGCTGTGTATGTATGCCATGGTCTGCCATTGTGTACTGTACTCAGGCGCTGATACTGTTACTGTAATGATTGCTGTGTGTGTATGCCATGGTCTGCCATTGTGTACTGTACTCAGGCGCTGATACTGTTACTGTAATGATTGCTGTGTGTGTATGCCATGGTCTGCCATTGTGTAGTGTACTCAGGCGCTGATACTGTTACTGTAATGATTGCTGTGTATGTGTGCCATGGTCTGCCATTGTGTAGTGTACTCAGGCGCTGATACTGTTACTGTAATGATTGCTGTGTATGTATGCCATGGTCTGCCATTCTGTACTGTACTCAGGCGCTGATACTGTTACTGTAATGATTGCTGTGTATGTATGCCATGGTCTGCCATTGTGTAGTGTACTCAGGCGCTGATACTGTTACTGTAATGATTGCTGTGTATGTATGCCATGGTCTGCCATTGTGTACTGTACTCAGGCGCTGATACTGTTACTGTAATGATTGCTGTGTGTGTATGCCATGGTCTGCCATTGTGTAGTGTACTCAGGCGCTGATACTGTTACTGTAATGATTGCTGTGTATGTATGCCATGGTCTGCCATTGTGTACTGTACTCAGGCGCTGATACTGTTACTGTAATGATTGCTGTGTATGTATGCCATGGTCTGCCATTGTGTACTGTACTCAGGCACTGATACTGTTACTGTAATGATTGCTGTGTATGTGTGCCATGGTCTGCCATTGTGTACTGTACTCAGGCGCTGATACTGTTACTGTAATGATTGCTGTGTATGTATGCCATGGTCTGCCATTGTGTAGTGTACTCAGGCGCTGATACTGTTACTGTAATGATTGCTGTGTATGTATGCCATGGTCTGCCATTGTGTAGTGTACTCAGGCGCTAATACTGTTACTGTAATGATTGCTGTGTATGTGTGCCATGGTCTGCCATTGTGTAGTGTACTCAGGCGCTGATACTGTTACTGTAATGATTGCTGTGTATGTATGCCATGGTCTGCCATTGTGTACTGTACTCAGGCGCTGATACTGTTACTGTAATGATTGCTGTGTATGTATGCCATGGTCTGCCATTGTGTAGTGTACTCAGGCGCTGATACTGTTACTGTAATGATTGCTGTGTATGTATGCCATGGTCTGCCATTGTGTACTGTACTCAGGCGCTGATACTGTTACTGTAATGATTGCTGTGTGTGTATGCCATGGTCTGCCATTGTGTAGTGTACTCAGGCGCTGATACTGTTACTGTAATGATTGCTGTGTATGTGTGCCATGGTCTGCCATTGTGTTGTGTACTCAGGCGCTGATACTGTTACTGTAATGATTGCTGTGTATGTATGCCATGGTCTGCCATTGTGTACTGTACTCAGGCGCAGATACTGTTACTGTAATGATTGCTGTGTATGTATGCCATGGTCTGCCATTGTGTACTGTACTCAGGCGCTGATACTGTTACTGTAATGATTGCTGTGTATGTGTGCCATGGTCTGCCATTGTGTACTGTACTCAGGCGCTGATACTGTTACTGTAATGATTGCTGTGTATGTATGCCATGGTCTGCCATTGTGTAGTGTACTCAGGCGCTGATACTGTTACTGTAAAGATTGCTGTGTATGTATGCCATGGTCTGCCATTGTGTAGTGTACTCAGGCGCTAATACTGTTACTGTAATGATTGCTGTGTATGTGTGCCATGGTCTGCCATTGTGTAGTGTACTCAGGCGCTGATACTGTTACTGTAATGATTGCTGTGTATGTATGCCATGGTCTGCCATTGTGTAGTGTACTCAGGCGCTGATACTGTTACTGTAATGATTGCTGTGTATGTATGCCATGGTCTGCCATTGTGTACTGTACTCAGGCGCTGATACTGTTACTGTAATGATTGCTGTGTATGTATGCCATGGTCTGCCATTGTGTTCTGTACTCAGGCGGCGATACTGTTACTGTAATGATTGCTGTGTATGTATGCCATGGTCTGCCATTGTGTACTGTACTCAGGCGCTGATACTGTTACTGTAATGATTGCTGTGTATGTATGCCATGGTCTGCCATTGTGTACTGTACGCAGGCGCTGATACTGTTACTGTAATGATTGCTGTGTATGTATGCCATGGTCTGCCATTGTGTACTGTACTCAGGCGCTGATACTGTTACTGTAATGATTGCTGTGTATGTATGCCATGGTCTGCCATTGTGTACTGTACTCAGGCGCTGATACTGTTACTGTAATGATTGCTGTGTATGTATGCCATGGTCTGCCATTGTGTACTGTACTCAGGCGCTGATACTGTTACTGTAATGATTGCTGTGTATGTATGCCATGGTCTGCCATTGTGTAGTGTACTCAGGCGCTGATACTGTTACTGTAATGATTGCTGTGTATGTATGCCATGGTCTGCCATTGTGTAGTGTACTCAGGCGCTGATACTGTTACTGTAATGATTGCTGTGTATGTATGCCATGGTCTGCCATTGTGTATTGTACTCAGGCGCTGATACTGTTACTGTAATGATTGCTGTGTATGTATGCCATGGTGTGCCATTGTGTAGTGTATGTACTCAGGCGCTGATACTGTTACTGTAATGATTGCTGTGTATGTATGCCATGGTCTGCCATTGTGTAGTGTACTCAGGCGCTGATACTGTTACTGTAATGATTGCTGTGTATGTATGCCATGGTCTGCCATTGTGTAGTGTACTCAGGCGCTGATACTGATACTGTAATGATTGCTGTGTATGTATGCCATGGTCTGCCATTGTGTAGTGTATGTACTCAGGCGCTGATACTGTTACTGTAATGATTGCTGTGTATGTATGCCATGGTCTGCCATTGTGTACTGTACTCAGGCGCTGATACTGTTACTGTAATGATTGCTGTGTATGTATGCCATGGTCTACCATTGTGTAGTGTACTCAGGCGCTGATACTGTTACTGTAATGATTGCTGTGTATGTATGCCATGGTCTGCCATTGTGTACTGTACTCAGGCGCTGATACTGTTACTGTAATGATTGCTGTGTGTGTATGCCATGGTCTGCCATTGTGTAGTGTACTCAGACGCTGATACTGTTACTGTAATGATTGCTGTGTATGTACTCAGGCGCTGATACTGTTACTGTAATGATTGCTGTGTGTGTATGCCATGGTCTGCCATTGTGTAGTGTACTCAGGCGCTGATACTGTTACTGTAATGATTGCTGTGTATGTATGCCATGGTCTGCCATTGTGTACTGTACTCAGGCGCTGATACTGTTACTGTAATGATTGCTGTGTATGTATGCCATGGTCTGCCATTGTGTACTGTACTCAGGCGGTGATACTGTTACTGTAATGATTGCTGTGTATGTATGCCATGATCTGCCATTGTGTAGTGTACTCAGGCGCTGATACTGTTACTGTAATGATTGCTGTGTATGTATGCCATGGTCTGCCATTGTTTAGTGTACTCAGGCGCTGATACTGTTACTGTAATGATTGCTGTGTGTGTATGCCATGGTCTGCCATTGTGTACTGTACTCAGGCGCTGATACTGTTACTGTAATGATTGCTGTGTGTGTATGCCATGGTCTGCCATTGTGTAGTGTACTCAGGCGCTGATACTGTTACTGTAATGATTGCTGTGTATGTACTCAGGCGCTGATACTGTTACTGTAATGATTGCTGTGTATGTATGCCATGGTCTGCCATTGTGTAGTGTACTCAGGCGCTGATACTGTTACTGTAATGATTGCTGTGTATGTATGCCATGGTCTGCCATTGTGTACTGTACTCAGGCGCTGATACTGTTACTGTAATGATTGCTGTGTATGTATGCCATGGTCTGCCATTGTGTACAGTACTCAGGCGCTGATACTGTTACTGTAATGATTGCTGTGTATGTATACCATGGTCTGCCATTGTGTACTGTACTCAGGCGCTGATACTGTTACTGTAATGATTGCTGTGTATGTGTGCCATGGTCTGCCATTGTGTACTGTACTCAGGCGCTGATACTGTTACTGTAATGATTGCTGTGTGTGTGTGCCAATGTCTGCCATTGTGTACTGTACTCAGGCGCTGATACTGTTACTGTAATGATTGCTGTGTGTGTATGCCATGGTCTGCCATTGTGTACTGTACTCAGGTGGTGATACTGTTACTGTAATGATTGCTGTATATGTATGCCATGGTCTGCCATTGTGTACTGTACTCAGGCGGTGATACTGTTACTGTAATGATTGCTGTGTATGTATGCCATGGTCTGCCATTGTGTAGTGTATGTACTCAGGTGCTGATACTGTTACTGTAATGATTGCTGTGTATGTATGCCATGGTCTGCCATTGTATAGTGTATGTACTCAGGCGCTGATACTGTTACTGTAATGATTGCTGTGTATGTATGCCATGGTCTGCCATTGTGTACTGTACTCAGGCGCTGATACTGTTACTGTAATGATTGCTGTGTATGTATGCCATGGTCTGCCATTGTGTACTGTACTCAGGCGCTGATACTGTTACTGTAATGATTGCTGTGTATGTATGCCATGGTCTGCCATTGTGTAGTGTACTCAGGCGCTGATACTGTTACTGTAATGATTGCTGTGTATGTATGCCATGGTCTGCCATTGTGTAGTGTACTCAGGCGCTGATACTGTTACTGTAATGATTGTTGTGTATGTATGCCATGGCCTGCCATTGTTTACTGTACTCAGGCGCTGATACTGTTACTGTAATGATTGCTGTGTATGTATGCCATGGTCTGCCATTGTGTAGTGTACTCAGGCGCTGATACTGTTACTGTAATGATTGCTGTGTATGTGTGCCATGGTCTGCCATTGTGTACTGTACTCAGGTACTGATACTGTTACTGTAATGATTGTTGTGTATGTATGCCATGGTCTGCCATTGTGTAGTGTACTCAGGCACTGATACTGTTACTGTAATGATTGTTGTGTATGTATGCCATGGTCTGCCATTGTGTACTGTACTCAGGCGCTGATACTGTTACTGTAATGATTTCTGTGTATGTGTGCCATGGTCTGCCATTGTGTAGTGTACTCAGGTGCTGATACTGTTACTGTAATGATTGCTGTGTATGTATGCCATGGTCTGCCATTGTGTAGTGTACTCAGGCGCTGATACTGTTACTGTAATGATTGCTGTGTATGTATGCCATGGTCTGCCATTGTGTAGTGTATGTACTCAGGTGCTGATACTGTTACTGTAATGATTGCTGTGTATGTATGCCATGGTCTGCCATTGTGTAGTGTACTCAGGCGCTGATACTGTTACTGTAATGATTGCTGTGTATGTATGCCATGGTCTGCCATTGTGTACTGTACTCAGGTACTGATACTGTTACTGTAATGATTGCTGTGTATGTATGCCATGGTCTGCCATTGTGTACTTTACTCAGGCGCTGATACTGTTACTGTAATGATTGCTGTGTATGTATGCCATGGTCTGCCATTGTGTAGTGTACTCAGGCGCTGATACTGTTACTGTAAAGATTGCTGTGTATGTATGCCATGGTCTACCATTGTGTACTGTACTCAGGTGCTGATACTGTTACTGTAATGATTGCTGTGTATGTATGCCATGGTCTGCCATTGTGTACGGTACTCAGGCTCTGATACTGTTACTGTAATGATTGCTGTATATGTATGCCATGGTCTGCCATTGTGTAGTGTACTCAGGCGCTGATACTGTTACTGTAATGATTGCTGTGTATGTATGCCATGGTCTGCCATTGTGTACTGTACTCAGGCGCTGATACTGTTACTGTAATGATTGCTGTGTATGTGTGCCTTGGTCTGCCATTGTGTAGTGTACTCAGGTGCTGATACTGTTACTGTAATGATTGCTGTGTATGTATGCCATGGTCTGCCATTGTGTACTGTACTCAGGCACTGATACTGTTACTGTAATGATTGCTGTGTGTGTATGCCATGGTCTGCCATTGTGTAGTGTACTCAGGCGCTGATACTGTTACTGTAATGATTGCTGTGTATGTATGCCATGGTCTGCCATTGTGTAGTGTACTCAGGCGCTGATACTGTTACTGTAATGATTGCTGTGTATGTATGCCATGGTCTGCCATTGTGTAGTGTACTCAGGCGCTGATACTGTTACTGTAATGATTGCTGTGTATGTATGCCATGGTCTGCCATTGTGTACTGTACTCAGGCGGTGATACTGTTACTGTAATGATTGCTGTGTATGTATGCCATGATCTGCCATTGTGTAGTGTACTCAGGCGCTGATACTGTTACTGTAATGATTGCTGTGTATGTATACCATGGTCTGCCATTGTGTACTGTACTCAGGCGCTGATACTGTTACTGTAATGATTGCTGTGTATGTATGCCATGGTCTGCCATTGTGTACAGTACTCAGGCGCTGATACTGTTACTGTAATGATTGCTGTGTATGTATACCATGGTCTGCCATTGTGTACTGTACTCAGGCGCTGATACTGTTACTGTAATGATTGCTGTGTGTGTGTGCCAATGTCTGCCATTGTGTACTGTACTCAGGCGCTGATACTGTTACTGTAATGATTGCTGTGTGTGTATGCCATGGTCTGCCATTGTGTACTGTACTCAGGTGGTGATACTGTTACTGTAATGATTGCTGTGTATGTATGCCATGGTCTGCCATTGTGTACTGTACTCAGGCGGTGATACTGTTACTGTAATGATTGCTGTGTATGTATGCCATGGTCTGCCATTGTGTAGTGTATGTACTCAGGTGCTGATACTGTTACTGTAATGATTGCTGTGTATGTATGCCATGGTCTGCCATTGTATAGTGTATGTACTCAGGCGCTGATACTGTTACTGTAATGATTGCTGTGTATGTATGCCATGGTCTGCCATTGTGTACTGTACTCAGGCGCTGATACTGTTACTGTAATGATTGCTGTGTATGTATGACATGGTCTGCCATTGTGTACTGTACTCAGGCGCTGATACTGTTACTGTAATGATTGCTGTGTATGTATGCCATGGTCTGCCATTGTGTAGTGTACTCAGGCGCTGATACTGTTACTGTAATGATTGCTGTGTATGTATGCCATGGTCTGCCATTGTGTAGTGTACTCAGGCGCTGATACTGTTACTGTAATGATTGCTGTGTATGTATGCCATGGTCTGCCATTGTGTAGTGTATGTACTCAGGTGCTGATACTGTTACTGTAATGATTGCTGTGTATGTATGCCATGGTCTGCCATTGTGTAGTGTACTCAGGCGCTGATACTGTTACTGTAATGATTGCTGTGTATGTATGCCATGGTCTGCCATTGTGTACTGTACTCAGGTACTGATACTGTTACTGTAATGATTGCTGTGTATGTATGCCATGGTCTGCCATTGTGTACTTTACTCAGGCGCTGATACTGTTACTGTAATGATTGCTGTGTATGTATGCCATGGTCTGCCATTGTGTAGTGTACTCAGGCGCTGATACTGTTACTGTAAAGATTGCTGTGTATGTATGCCATGGTCTACCATTGTGTACTGTACTCAGGTGCTGATACTGTTACTGTAATGATTGCTGTGTATGTATGCCATGGTCTGCCATTGTGTACGGTACTCAGGCTCTGATACTGTTACTGTAATGATTGCTGTATATGTATGCCATGGTCTGCCATTGTGTAGTGTACTCAGGCGCTGATACTGTTACTGTAATGATTGCTGTGTATGTATGCCATGGTCTGCCATTGTGTACTGTACTCAGGCGCTGATACTGTTACTGTAATGATTGCTGTGTATGTGTGCCTTGGTCTGCCATTGTGTAGTGTACTCAGGTGCTGATACTGTTACTGTAATGATTGCTGTGTATGTATGCCATGGTCTGCCATTGTGTACTGTACTCAGGCACTGATACTGTTACTGTAATGATTGCTGTGTGTGTATGCCATGGTCTGCCATTGTGTAGTGTACTCAGGCGCTGATACTGTTACTGTAATGATTGCTGTGTATGTATGCCATGGTCTGCCATTGTGTAGTGTACTCAGGCGCTGATACTGTTACTGTAATGATTGCTGTGTATGTATGCCATGGTCTGCCATTGTGTAGTGTACTCAGGCGCTGATACTGTTACTGTAATGATTGCTGTGTATGTATGCCATGGTCTGCCATTGTGTACTGTACTCAGGCGGTGATACTGTTACTGTAATGATTGCTGTGTATGTATGCCATGATCTGCCATTGTGTAGTGTACTCAGGCGCTGATACTGTTACTGTAATGATTGCTGTGTATGTATACCATGGTCTGCCATTGTGTACTGTACTCAGGCGCTGATACTGTTACTGTAATGATTGCTGTGTATGTATGCCATGGTCTGCCATTGTGTACAGTACTCAGGCGCTGATACTGTTACTGTAATGATTGCTGTGTATGTATACCATGGTCTGCCATTGTGTACTGTACTCAGGCGCTGATACTGTTACTGTAATGATTGCTGTGTGTGTGTGCCAATGTCTGCCATTGTGTACTGTACTCAGGCGCTGATACTGTTACTGTAATGATTGCTGTGTGTGTATGCCATGGTCTGCCATTGTGTACTGTACTCAGGTGGTGATACTGTTACTGTAATGATTGCTGTGTATGTATGCCATGGTCTGCCATTGTGTACTGTACTCAGGCGGTGATACTGTTACTGTAATGATTGCTGTGTATGTATGCCATGGTCTGCCATTGTGTAGTGTATGTACTCAGGTGCTGATACTGTTACTGTAATGATTGCTGTGTATGTATGCCATGGTCTGCCATTGTATAGTGTATGTACTCAGGCGCTGATACTGTTACTGTAATGATTGCTGTGTATGTATGCCATGGTCTGCCATTGTGTACTGTACTCAGGCGCTGATACTGTTACTGTAATGATTGCTGTGTATGTATGACATGGTCTGCCATTGTGTACTGTACTCAGGCGCTGATACTGTTACTGTAATGATTGCTGTGTATGTATGCCATGGTCTGCCATTGTGTAGTGTACTCAGGCGCTGATACTGTTACTGTAATGATTGCTGTGTATGTATGCCATGGTCTGCCATTGTGAAGTGTACTCAGGCGCTGATACTGTTACTGTAATGATTGTTGTGTATGTATGCCATGGCCTGCCATTGTTTACTGTACTCAGGCGCTGATACTGTTACTGTAATGATTGCTGTGTATGTATGCCATGGACTGCCATTGTGTAGTGTACTCAGGCGCTGATACTGTTACTGTAATGATTGCTGTGTATGTATGCCATGGTCTGCCATTGTGTACTGTACTCAGGCGCTGATACTGTTACTGTAATGATTGCTGTGTATGTATGCCATGGTCTGCCATTGTGTACTGTACTCAGGCGCTGATACTGTTACTGTAATTATTGCTGTGTATGTGTGCCATGGTCTGCCATTGTGTACTGTACTCAGGTACTGATACTGTTACTGTAATGATTGTTGTGTATGTATGCCATGGTCTGCCATTGTGTAGTGTACTCAGGCACTGATACTGTTACTGTAATGATTGCTGTGTATGTGTGCCATGGTCTGCCATTGTGTAGTGTACTCAGGCGCTGATACTGTTACTGTAATGATTGTTGTGTATGTATGCCATGGTCTGCCATTGTGTAGTGTTCTCAGGTACTGATACTGTTACTGTAATGATTGTTGTGTATGTATGCCATGGTCTGCCATTGTGTAGTGTTCTCAGGTACTGATACTGTTACTGTAATGATTGTTGTGTATGTATGCCATGGTCTGCCATTGTGTACTGTACTCAGGCGCTGATACTGTTACTGTAATGATTTCTGTGTATGTGTGCCATGGTCTGCCATTGTGTAGTGTACTCAGGCGCTGATACTGTTACTGTAATGATTGCTGTGTATGTATGCCATGGTCTGCCATTGTGTAGTGTACTCAGGCGCTGATACTGTTACTGTAATGATTGCTGTGTATGTATGCCATGGTCTGCCATTGTGTAGTGTACTCAGGCGCTGATACTGTTACTGTAATGATTGCTGTGTATGTGTGCCATGGTCTGCCATTGTGTACTGTACTCAGGCGCTGATACTGTTACTGTAATGATTGCTGTGTAGGTGTGCCATGGTCTGCCATTGTGAATTATACTCAGGTACTGATACTGTTACTGTAATGATTGCTGTGTATGTATGCCATGGTCTGCCATTGTGTACTGTACTCAGGCCCTGATACTGTTACTGTAATGATTGCTGTGTAGGTGTGCCATGGTCTGCCATTGTGAATTATACTCAGGTGCTGATACTGTTACTGTAATGATTGCTGTGTATGTATGCCATGGTCTGCCATTGTGTACTGTACTCAGGCGCTGATACTGTTACTGTAATGATTGCTGTGTATGTGTGCCATGGTCTGCCATTGTGTACTGTACTCTGGCGCTGATACTGTTACTGTAATGATTGCTGTGTATGTGTGCCATGGCCTGCCATTGTGTACTGTACTCAGGCGCTGATACTGTTACTGTAATGATTGCTGTGTATGTGTGCCATGGTCTGCCATTGTGTAGTGTACTCAGGCGCTGATACTGTTACTGTAATGATTGCTGTGTATGTATGCCATGGTCTGCCATTGTGTACTGTACTCAGGCGCTGATACTGTTACTGTAATGATTGTTGTGTTTGTATGCCATGGTCTGCCATTGTGTACTGTACTCAGGCGCTGATACTGTTACTGTAATGATTGCTGTGTATGTATGCCATGGTCTGCCATTGTGTACTGTACTCAGGCGCTGATACTGTTACTGTAATGATTGCTGTGTATGTATGCCATGGTCTGCCATTGTGTAGTGTACTCATGCGCTGATACTGTTACTGTAATGATTGCTGTGTATGTATGCCATGGTCTGCCATTGTGTAGTGTATGTACTCAGGTGCTGATACTGTTACTGTAATTATTTCTGTGTATGTATGCCATGGTCTGCCATTGTGTAGTGTACTCAGGCGCTGATACTGTTACTGTAATGATTGCTGTGTATGTATGCCATGGTCTGCCATTGTGTAGTGTACTCAGGCGCTGATACTGTTACTGTAATGATTGCTGTGTATGTATGCCATGGTCTGCCATTGTGTACTGTACTCAGGCGCTGATACTGTTACTGTAATGATTGCTGTGTATGTATGCCATGGTCTGCCATTGTGTACTTTACTCAGGCGCTGATACTGTTACTGTAATGATTGCTGTTTATGTATGCCATGGTCTGCCATTGTGTACTGTACTCAGGCGCTGATACTGTTACTGTAATGATTGCTGTGTATGTATGCCATGGTCTGCCATTGTCTAGTGTACTCAGGCGCTGATACTGTTACTGTAATGATTGCTGTGTGTGTATGCCATGGTCTGCCATTGTGAATTATACTCAGGTACTGATACTGTTACTGTAATGATTGCTGTGTATGTATGCCATGGTCTGCCATTGTGTAGTGTATGTACTCAGGTGCTGATACTGTTATTGTAATGATTGCTGTGTATGTATGCCATGGTCTGCCATTGTGTACTGTACTCAGGCGCTGATACTGTTACTGTAATGATTGCTGTGTATGTATGCCATGGTCTGCCATTGTGTAGTGTACTCAGGCGCTGATACTGTTACTGTAATGATTGCTGAGTATGTATGCCATGGTCTGCCATTGTGTAATGTACTCAGGTGCTTATACTGTTACTGTAATGATTGCTGTGTAGGTGTGCCATGGTCTGCCATTGTGAATTATACTCAGGTGCTGATACTGTTACTGTAATGATTGCTGTGTATGTATGCCATGGTCTGCCATTGTGTACTGTACTCAGGTGCTGATACTGTTACTGTAATGATTGCTGTGTATGTGTGCCATGGTCTGCCTTTGTGAATTATACTCAGGTACTGATACTGTTACTGTAATGATTGCTGTGTACGTGTGCCATGGTCTGCCATTGTGTAGTGTACTCAGGCGCTGATACTGTTACTGTAATGATTGCTGTGTATGTATGCCATGGTCTGCCATTGTGTACTGTACTCAGGCACTGATACTGTTACTGTAATGATTGCTGTGTATGTATGCCATGGTCTGCCATTGTGTACTGTACTCAGGCGCTGATACTGTTACTGTAATGATTGCTGTGTATGTATGCCATGGTCTGCCATTGTGTAGTGTACTCAGGTACTGATACTGTTGCTGTAGTGATTGCTGTGTATGTATGCCATGGTCTGCCATTGTGTAGTGTACTCAGGTACTGATACTGTTACTGTAATGATTGCTGTGTATGTGTGCCATGGTCTGCCATTGTGTAGTGTACTCAGGTACTGATACTGTTACTGTAATGATTGCTGTGTATGTATGCCATGGTCTGCCATTGTATACTGTACTCAGGTACTGATACTGTTACTGTAATGATTGCTGTGTATGTGTGCCATGGTCTGCCATTGTGTAGTGTACTCAGGCGCTGATACTGTTACTGTAATGATTGCTGTGTATGTATGCCATGGTCTGCCATTGTGTACTGTACTCAGGTACTGATACTGTTACTGTAATGATTGCTGTGTATGTGTGCCATGGTCTGCCATTGTGTACTGTACTCAGGTACTGATACTGTTACTGTAATGATTGCTGTGTATGTATGCCATGGTCTGCCATTGTGTACTGTACTCAGGCGCTGATACTGTTACTGTAATGATTGCTGTGTGTGTGTGCCATGGTCTGCCATTGTGTACTGTACTCAGGCACTGATACTGTTACTGTAATGATTGCTGTGTATGTATGCCATGGTCTGCCATTGTGTACTGTACTCAGGCGCTGATACTGTTACTGTAATGATTGCTGTGTGTGTGTGCCATGGTCTGCCATTGTGTACTGTACTCAGGCACTGATACTGTTACTGTAATGATTGCTGTGTATGTATGTCATGGTCTGCCATTGTGTACTGTACTCAGGCGCTGATACTGTTACTGTAATGATTGCTGTGTATGTATGCCATGGTCTGCCATTGTGTACTGTACTCAGGTACTGATACTGTTACTGTAATGATTGCTGTGTGTGTATGCCATGGTCTGCCATTGTGTACTGTACTCAGGTGCTGATACTGTTACTGTAATGATTGCTGTGTATGTATGCCATGGTCTGCCATTGTGTAGTGTACTCAGGCGCTGATACTGTTACTGTAATGATTGCTGTGTATGTATGCCATGGTCTGCCATTGTGTAGTGTACTCAGGCGCTGATACTGTTACTGTAATGATTGCTGTGTATGTATGCCATGGTCTGCCATTGTGTACTGTACTCAGGTACTGATACTGTTACTGTAATGATTGCTGTGTATGTGTGCCATGGTCTTCCATTGTGTAGTGTACTCAGGCGCTGATACTGTTACTGTAATGATTGCTGTGTATGTATGCCATGGTCTGCCATTGTGAATTATACTCAGGTGCTGATACTGTTACTGTAATGATTGCTGTGTAGGTGTGCCATGGTCTGCCATTGTGAATTATACTCAGGTGCTGATACTGTTACTGTAATAATTGCTGTGTATGTATGCCATGGTCTGCCATTGTGTACTGTACTCAGGCACTGATACTGTTACTGTAATGATTGCTGTGTATGTATGCCATGGTCTGCCATTGTGTACTGTACTCAGGTGCTGATACTGTTACTGTAATGATTGCTGTGTATGTATGCCATGGTCTGCCATTGTGTACTGTACTCAGGTACTGATACTGTTACTGTAATGATTGCTGTGTGTGTATGCCATGGTCTGCCATTGTGTACTGTACTCAGGTGCTGATACTGTTACTGTAATGATTGCTGTGTATGTATGCCATGGTCTGCCATTGTGTACTGTACTCAGGTGCTGATACTGTTACTGTAATGATTGCAGTGTATGTATGCCATGGTCTGCCATTGTGTACTGTACTCAGGCGCTGATACTGTTACTGTAATGATTGCTGTGAGTGTGCCATGGTCTGCCATTGTGAATTATACTCAGGTACTGATACTGTTACTGTAATGATTGCTGTGTATGTATGCCATGGTCTGCAATTGTGTAGTGTATGTACTCAGGTGCTGATACTGTTACTGTAATGATTGCTGTGTATGTATGCCATGGTCTGCCATTGTGTACTGTACTCAGGCGGTGATACTGTTACTGTAATGATTGCTGTGTATGTATGCCATGGTCTGCCATTGTGTAGTGTATGTACTCAGGTGCTGATACTGTTACTGTAATGATTGCTGTGTATGTATGCCATGGTCTGCCATTGTATAGTGTATGTACTCAGGCGCTGATACTGTTACTGTAATGATTGCTGTGTATGTATGCCATGGTCTGCCATTGTGTACTGTACTCAGGCGCTGATACTGTTACTGTAATGATTGCTGTGTATGTATGACATGGTCTGCCATTGTGTACTGTACTCAGGCGCTGATACTGTTACTGTAATGATTGCTGTGTATGTATGCCATGGTCTGCCATTGTGTAGTGTACTCAGGCGCTGATACTGTTACTGTAATGATTGCTGTGTATGTATGCCATGGTCTGCCATTGTGAAGTGTACTCAGGCGCTGATACTGTTACTGTAATGATTGTTGTGTATGTATGCCATGGCCTGCCATTGTTTACTGTACTCAGGCGCTGATACTGTTACTGTAATGATTGCTGTGTATGTATGCCATGGACTGCCATTGTGTAGTGTACTCAGGCGCTGATACTGTTACTGTAATGATTGCTGTGTATGTATGCCATGGTCTGCCATTGTGTACTGTACTCAGGCGCTGATACTGTTACTGTAATGATTGCTGTGTATGTATGCCATGGTCTGCCATTGTGTACTGTACTCAGGCGCTGATACTGTTACTGTAATTATTGCTGTGTATGTGTGCCATGGTCTGCCATTGTGTACTGTACTCAGGTACTGATACTGTTACTGTAATGATTGTTGTGTATGTATGCCATGGTCTGCCATTGTGTAGTGTACTCAGGCACTGATACTGTTACTGTAATGATTGCTGTGTATGTGTGCCATGGTCTGCCATTGTGTAGTGTACTCAGGCGCTGATACTGTTACTGTAATGATTGTTGTGTATGTATGCCATGGTCTGCCATTGTGTAGTGTTCTCAGGTACTGATACTGTTACTGTAATGATTGTTGTGTATGTATGCCATGGTCTGCCATTGTGTACTGTACTCAGGCGCTGATACTGTTACTGTAATGATTTCTGTGTATGTGTGCCATGGTCTGCCATTGTGTAGTGTACTCAGGCGCTGATACTGTTACTGTAATGATTGCTGTGTATGTATGCCATGGTCTGCCATTGTGTAGTGTACTCAGGCGCTGATACTGTTACTGTAATGATTGCTGTGTATGTATGCCATGGTCTGCCATTGTGTAGTGTACTCAGGCGCTGATACTGTTACTGTAATGATTGCTGTGTATGTGTGCCATGGTCTGCCATTGTGTACTGTACTCAGGCGCTGATACTGTTACTGTAATGATTGCTGTGTAGGTGTGCCATGGTCTGCCATTGTGAATTATACTCAGGTACTGATACTGTTACTGTAATGATTGCTGTGTATGTATGCCATGGTCTGCCATTGTGTACTGTACTCAGGCCCTGATACTGTTACTGTAATGATTGCTGTGTAGGTGTGCCATGGTCTGCCATTGTGAATTATACTCAGGTGCTGATACTGTTACTGTAATGATTGCTGTGTATGTATGCCATGGTCTGCCATTGTGTACTGTACTCAGGCGCTGATACTGTTACTGTAATGATTGCTGTGTATGTGTGCCATGGTCTGCCATTGTGTACTGTACTCTGGCGCTGATACTGTTACTGTAATGATTGCTGTGTATGTGTGCCATGGCCTGCCATTGTGTACTGTACTCAGGCGCTGATACTGTTACTGTAATGATTGCTGTGTATGTGTGCCATGGTCTGCCATTGTGTAGTGTACTCAGGCGCTGATACTGTTACTGTAATGATTGCTGTGTATGTATGCCATGGTCTGCCATTGTGTACTGTACTCAGGCGCTGATACTGTTACTGTAATGATTGTTGTGTTTGTATGCCATGGTCTGCCATTGTGTACTGTACTCAGGCGCTGATACTGTTACTGTAATGATTGCTGTGTATGTATGCCATGGTCTGCCATTGTGTACTGTACTCAGGCGCTGATACTGTTACTGTAATGATTGCTGTGTATGTATGCCATGGTCTGCCATTGTGTAGTGTACTCATGCGCTGATACTGTTACTGTAATGATTGCTGTGTATGTATGCCATGGTCTGCCATTGTGTAGTGTATGTACTCAGGTGCTGATACTGTTACTGTAATTATTTCTGTGTATGTATGCCATGGTCTGCCATTGTGTAGTGTACTCAGGCGCTGATACTGTTACTGTAATGATTGCTGTGTATGTATGCCATGGTCTGCCATTGTGTAGTGTACTCAGGCGCTGATACTGTTACTGTAATGATTGCTGTGTATGTATGCCATGGTCTGCCATTGTGTACTGTACTCAGGCGCTGATACTGTTACTGTAATGATTGCTGTGTATGTATGCCATGGTCTGCCATTGTGTACTTTACTCAGGCGCTGATACTGTTACTGTAATGATTGCTGTTTATGTATGCCATGGTCTGCCATTGTGTACTGTACTCAGGCGCTGATACTGTTACTGTAATGATTGCTGTGTATGTATGCCATGGTCTGCCATTGTCTAGTGTACTCAGGCGCTGATACTGTTACTGTAATGATTGCTGTGTGTGTATGCCATGGTCTGCCATTGTGAATTATACTCAGGTACTGATACTGTTACTGTAATGATTGCTGTGTATGTATGCCATGGTCTGCCATTGTGTAGTGTATGTACTCAGGTGCTGATACTGTTATTGTAATGATTGCTGTGTATGTATGCCATGGTCTGCCATTGTGTACTGTACTCAGGCGCTGATACTGTTACTGTAATGATTGCTGTGTATGTATGCCATGGTCTGCCATTGTGTAGTGTACTCAGGCGCTGATACTGTTACTGTAATGATTGCTGAGTATGTATGCCATGGTCTGCCATTGTGTAATGTACTCAGGTGCTTATACTGTTACTGTAATGATTGCTGTGTAGGTGTGCCATGGTCTGCCATTGTGAATTATACTCAGGTGCTGATACTGTTACTGTAATGATTGCTGTGTATGTATGCCATGGTCTGCCATTGTGTACTGTACTCAGGTGCTGATACTGTTACTGTAATGATTGCTGTGTATGTGTGCCATGGTCTGCCTTTGTGAATTATACTCAGGTACTGATACTGTTACTGTAATGATTGCTGTGTACGTGTGCCATGGTCTGCCATTGTGTAGTGTACTCAGGCGCTGATACTGTTACTGTAATGATTGCTGTGTATGTATGCCATGGTCTGCCATTGTGTACTGTACTCAGGCACTGATACTGTTACTGTAATGATTGCTGTGTATGTATGCCATGGTCTGCCATTGTGTACTGTACTCAGGCGCTGATACTGTTACTGTAATGATTGCTGTGTATGTATGCCATGGTCTGCCATTGTGTAGTGTACTCAGGTACTGATACTGTTACTGTAGTGATTGCTGTGTATGTATGCCATGGTCTGCCATTGTGTAGTGTACTCAGGTACTGATACTGTTACTGTAATGATTGCTGTGTATGTGTGCCATGGTCTGCCATTGTGTAGTGTACTCAGGTACTGATACTGTTACTGTAATGATTGCTGTGTATGTATGCCATGGTCTGCCATTGTATACTGTACTCAGGTACTGATACTGTTACTGTAATGATTGCTGTGTATGTGTGCCATGGTCTGCCATTGTGTAGTGTACTCAGGCGCTGATACTGTTACTGTAATGATTGCTGTGTATGTATGCCATGGTCTGCCATTGTGTACTGTACTCAGGTACTGATACTGTTACTGTAATGATTGCTGTGTATGTGTGCCATGGTCTGCCATTGTGTACTGTACTCAGGTACTGATACTGTTACTGTAATGATTGCTGTGTATGTATGCCATGGTCTGCCATTGTGTACTGTACTCAGGCGCTGATACTGTTACTGTAATGATTGCTGTGTGTGTGTGCCATGGTCTGCCATTGTGTACTGTACTCAGGCACTGATACTGTTACTGTAATGATTGCTGTGTATGTATGCCATGGTCTGCCATTGTGTACTGTACTCAGGCGCTGATACTGTTACTGTAATGATTGCTGTGTGTGTGTGCCATGGTCTGCCATTGTGTACTGTACTCAGGCACTGATACTGTTACTGTAATGATTGCTGTGTATGTATGTCATGGTCTGCCATTGTGTACTGTACTCAGGCGCTGATACTGTTACTGTAATGATTGCTGTGTATGTATGCCATGGTCTGCCATTGTGTACTGTACTCAGGTACTGATACTGTTACTGTAATGATTGCTGTGTGTGTATGCCATGGTCTGCCATTGTGTACTGTACTCAGGTGCTGATACTGTTACTGTAATGATTGCTGTGTATGTATGCCATGGTCTGCCATTGTGTAGTGTACTCAGGCGCTGATACTGTTACTGTAATGATTGCTGTGTATGTATGCCATGGTCTGCCATTGTGTAGTGTACTCAGGCGCTGATACTGTTACTGTAATGATTGCTGTGTATGTATGCCATGGTCTGCCATTGTGTACTGTACTCAGGTACTGATACTGTTACTGTAATGATTGCTGTGTATGTGTGCCATGGTCTTCCATTGTGTAGTGTACTCAGGCGCTGATACTGTTACTGTAATGATTGCTGTGTATGTATGCCATGGTCTGCCATTGTGAATTATACTCAGGTGCTGATACTGTTACTGTAATGATTGCTGTGTAGGTGTGCCATGGTCTGCCATTGTGAATTATACTCAGGTGCTGATACTGTTACTGTAATAATTGCTGTGTATGTATGCCATGGTCTGCCATTGTGTACTGTACTCAGGCACTGATACTGTTACTGTAATGATTGCTGTGTATGTATGCCATGGTCTGCCATTGTGTACTGTACTCAGGTGCTGATACTGTTACTGTAATGATTGCTGTGTATGTATGCCATGGTCTGCCATTGTGTACTGTACTCAGGTACTGATACTGTTACTGTAATGATTGCTGTGTGTGTATGCCATGGTCTGCCATTGTGTACTGTACTCAGGTGCTGATACTGTTACTGTAATGATTGCTGTGTATGTATGCCATGGTCTGCCATTGTGTACTGTACTCAGGTGCTGATACTGTTACTGTAATGATTGCAGTGTATGTATGCCATGGTCTGCCATTGTGTACTGTACTCAGGCGCTGATACTGTTACTGTAATGATTGCTGTGAGTGTGCCATGGTCTGCCATTGTGAATTATACTCAGGTACTGATACTGTTACTGTAATGATTGCTGTGTATGTATGCCATGGTCTGCAATTGTGTAGTGTATGTACTCAGGTGCTGATACTGTTACTGTAATGATTGCTGTGTATGTATGCCATGGTCTGCCATTGTGTAGTGTACTCAGGCGCTGATACTGTTACTGTAATGATTGCTGTGTATGTATGCCATGGTCTGCCAATGTGTATGTACTCAGGTGCTGATACTGTTACTGTAATGATTGCTGTGTGTGTATGCCATGGTCTGCAATTGTGTAGTGTATGTACTCAGGTGCTGATACTGTTACTGTAATGATTGCTGTGTATGTATGCCATGGTCTGCCTTTGTGTAGTGTACGCAGGTGCTGACACTGTTACTGTAATGATTGCTGTGTATGTATGCCATGGTCTGCCATTGTGTACTGTACTCAGGTACTGATACTGTTACTGTAATGATTGCTGTGTATGTATGCCATGGTCTGCCATTGTGTACTGTACTCAGGTGCTGATACTGTTACTGTAATGATTGCTGTGTATGTGTGCCATGGTCTGCCTTTGTGAATTATACTCAGGTACTGATACTGTTACTGTAATGATTGCTGTGTACGTGTGCCATGGTCTGCCATTGTGTACTGTACTCAGGTACTGATACTGTTACTGTAATGATTGCTGTGTGTGTGCCATGGTCTGCCATTGTGTAGTGTACTCAGGCGCTGATACTGTTACTGTAATGATTGCTGTGTATGTATGCCATGGTCTGCCATTGTGTACTGTACTCAGGCACTGATACTGTTACTGTAATGATTGCTGTGTATGTATGCCATGGTCTGCCATTGTGTACTGTACTCAGGCGCTGATACTGTTACTGTAATGATTGCTGTGTATGTATGCCATGGTCTGCCATTGTGTAGTGTACTCAGGTACTGATACTGTTACTGTAATGATTGCTGTGTATGTATGCCATGGTCTGCCATTGTGTAGTGTACTCAGGTACTGATACTGTTACTGTAATGATTGCTGTGTATGTGTGCCATGGTCTGCCATTGTGTAGTGTACTCAGGTACTGATACTGTTACTGTAATGATTGCTGTGTATGTATGCCATGGTCTGCCATTGTATACTGTACTCAGGTACTGATACTGTTACTGTAATGATTGCTGTGTATGTGTGCCATGGTCTGCCATTGTGTAGTGTACTCAGGCGCTGATACTGTTACTGTAATGATTGCTGTGTATGTATGCCATGGTCTGCCATTGTGTACTGTACTCAGGTACTGATACTGTTACTGTAATGATTGCTGTGTATGTGTGCCATGGTCTGCCATTGTGTACTGTACTCAGGTACTGATACTGTTACTGTAATGATTGCTGTGTATGTATGCCATGGTCTGCCATTGTGTACTGTACTCAGGCGCTGATACTGTTACTGTAATGATTGCTGTGTGTGTGTGCCATGGTCTGCCATTGTGTACTGTACTCAGGCACTGATACTGTTACTGTAATGATTGCTGTGTATGTATGCCATGGTCTGCCATTGTGTACTGTACTCAGGCGCTGATACTGTTACTGTAATGATTGCTGTGTGTGTGTGCCATGGTCTGCCATTGTGTACTGTACTCAGGCACTGATACTGTTACTGTAATGATTGCTGTGTATGTATGCCATGGTCTGCCATTGTGTACTGTACTCAGGCGCTGATACTGTTACTGTAATGATTGCTGTGTATGTATGCCATGGTCTGCCATTGTGTACTGTACTCAGGTACTGATACTGTTACTGTAATGATTGCTGTGTGTGTATGCCATGGTCTGCCATTGTGTACTGTACTCAGGTGCTGATACTGTTACTGTAATGATTGCTGTGTATGTATGCCATGGTCTGCCATTGTGTAGTGTACTCAGGCGCTGATACTGTTACTGTAATGATTGCTGTGTATGTATGCCATGGTCTGCCATTGTGTAGTGTACTCAGGCGCTGATACTGTTACTGTAATGATTGCTGTGTATGTATGCCATGGTCTGCCATTGTGTACTGTACTCAGGTACTGATACTGTTACTGTAATGATTGCTGTGTATGTGTGCCATGGTCTTCCATTGTGTAGTGTACTCAGGCGCTGATACTGTTACTGTAATGATTGCTGTGTATGTATGCCATGGTCTGCCATTGTGAATTATACTCAGGTGCTGATACTGTTACTGTAATGATTGCTGTGTAGGTGTGCCATGGTCTGCCATTGTGAATTATACTCAGGTGCTGATACTGTTACTGTAATAATTGCTGTGTATGTATGCCATGGTCTGCCATTGTGTACTGTACTCAGGCACTGATACTGTTACTGTAATGATTGCTGTGTATGTATGCCATGGTCTGCCATTGTGTACTGTACTCAGGCGCTGATACTGTTACTGTAATGATTGCTGTGTATGTATGCCATGGTCTGCCATTGTGTACTGTACTCAGGTACTGATACTGTTACTGTAATGATTGCTGTTTATGTATGCCATGGTCTGCCATTGTGTACTGTACTCAGGCGCTGATACTGTTACTGTAATGATTGCTGTGTATGTATGCCATGGTCTGCCATTGTCTAGTGTACTCAGGCGCTGATACTGTTACTGTAATGATTGCTGTGTGTGTATGCCATGGTCTGCCATTGTGAATTATACTCAGGTACTGATACTGTTACTGTAATGATTGCTGTGTATGTATGCCATGGTCTGCCATTGTGTAGTGTATGTACTCAGGTGCTGATACTGTTATTGTAATGATTGCTGTGTATGTATGCCATGGTCTGCCATTGTGTACTGTACTCAGGCGCTGATACTGTTACTGTAATGATTGCTGTGTATGTATGCCATGGTCTGCCATTGTGTAGTGTACTCAGGCGCTGATACTGTTACTGTAATGATTGCTGAGTATGTATGCCATGGTCTGCCATTGTGTAATGTACTCAGGTGCTTATACTGTTACTGTAATGATTGCTGTGTAGGTGTGCCATGGTCTGCCATTGTGAATTATACTCAGGTGCTGATACTGTTACTGTAATGATTGCTGTGTATGTATGCCATGGTCTGCCATTGTGTACTGTACTCAGGTGCTGATACTGTTACTGTAATGATTGCTGTGTATGTGTGCCATGGTCTGCCTTTGTGAATTATACTCAGGTACTGATACTGTTACTGTAATGATTGCTGTGTACGTGTGCCATGGTCTGCCATTGTGTAGTGTACTCAGGCGCTGATACTGTTACTGTAATGATTGCTGTGTATGTATGCCATGGTCTGCCATTGTGTACTGTACTCAGGCACTGATACTGTTACTGTAATGATTGCTGTGTATGTATGCCATGGTCTGCCATTGTGTACTGTACTCAGGCGCTGATACTGTTACTGTAATGATTGCTGTGTATGTATGCCATGGTCTGCCATTGTGTAGTGTACTCAGGTACTGATACTGTTACTGTAGTGATTGCTGTGTATGTATGCCATGGTCTGCCATTGTGTAGTGTACTCAGGTACTGATACTGTTACTGTAATGATTGCTGTGTATGTGTGCCATGGTCTGCCATTGTGTAGTGTACTCAGGTACTGATACTGTTACTGTAATGATTGCTGTGTATGTATGCCATGGTCTGCCATTGTATACTGTACTCAGGTACTGATACTGTTACTGTAATGATTGCTGTGTATGTGTGCCATGGTCTGCCATTGTGTAGTGTACTCAGGCGCTGATACTGTTACTGTAATGATTGCTGTGTATGTATGCCATGGTCTGCCATTGTGTACTGTACTCAGGTACTGATACTGTTACTGTAATGATTGCTGTGTATGTGTGCCATGGTCTGCCATTGTGTACTGTACTCAGGTACTGATACTGTTACTGTAATGATTGCTGTGTATGTATGCCATGGTCTGCCATTGTGTACTGTACTCAGGCGCTGATACTGTTACTGTAATGATTGCTGTGTGTGTGTGCCATGGTCTGCCATTGTGTACTGTACTCAGGCACTGATACTGTTACTGTAATGATTGCTGTGTATGTATGCCATGGTCTGCCATTGTGTACTGTACTCAGGCGCTGATACTGTTACTGTAATGATTGCTGTGTGTGTGTGCCATGGTCTGCCATTGTGTACTGTACTCAGGCACTGATACTGTTACTGTAATGATTGCTGTGTATGTATGTCATGGTCTGCCATTGTGTACTGTACTCAGGCGCTGATACTGTTACTGTAATGATTGCTGTGTATGTATGCCATGGTCTGCCATTGTGTACTGTACTCAGGTACTGATACTGTTACTGTAATGATTGCTGTGTGTGTATGCCATGGTCTGCCATTGTGTACTGTACTCAGGTGCTGATACTGTTACTGTAATGATTGCTGTGTATGTATGCCATGGTCTGCCATTGTGTAGTGTACTCAGGCGCTGATACTGTTACTGTAATGATTGCTGTGTATGTATGCCATGGTCTGCCATTGTGTAGTGTACTCAGGCGCTGATACTGTTACTGTAATGATTGCTGTGTATGTATGCCATGGTCTGCCATTGTGTACTGTACTCAGGTACTGATACTGTTACTGTAATGATTGCTGTGTATGTGTGCCATGGTCTTCCATTGTGTAGTGTACTCAGGCGCTGATACTGTTACTGTAATGATTGCTGTGTATGTATGCCATGGTCTGCCATTGTGAATTATACTCAGGTGCTGATACTGTTACTGTAATGATTGCTGTGTAGGTGTGCCATGGTCTGCCATTGTGAATTATACTCAGGTGCTGATACTGTTACTGTAATAATTGCTGTGTATGTATGCCATGGTCTGCCATTGTGTACTGTACTCAGGCACTGATACTGTTACTGTAATGATTGCTGTGTATGTATGCCATGGTCTGCCATTGTGTACTGTACTCAGGTGCTGATACTGTTACTGTAATGATTGCTGTGTATGTATGCCATGGTCTGCCATTGTGTACTGTACTCAGGTACTGATACTGTTACTGTAATGATTGCTGTGTGTGTATGCCATGGTCTGCCATTGTGTACTGTACTCAGGTGCTGATACTGTTACTGTAATGATTGCTGTGTATGTATGCCATGGTCTGCCATTGTGTACTGTACTCAGGTGCTGATACTGTTACTGTAATGATTGCAGTGTATGTATGCCATGGTCTGCCATTGTGTACTGTACTCAGGCGCTGATACTGTTACTGTAATGATTGCTGTGAGTGTGCCATGGTCTGCCATTGTGAATTATACTCAGGTACTGATACTGTTACTGTAATGATTGCTGTGTATGTATGCCATGGTCTGCAATTGTGTAGTGTATGTACTCAGGTGCTGATACTGTTACTGTAATGATTGCTGTGTATGTATGCCATGGTCTGCCATTGTGTAGTGTACTCAGGCGCTGATACTGTTACTGTAATGATTGCTGTGTATGTATGCCATGGTCTGCCAATGTGTATGTACTCAGGTGCTGATACTGTTACTGTAATGATTGCTGTGTGTGTATGCCATGGTCTGCAATTGTGTAGTGTATGTACTCAGGTGCTGATACTGTTACTGTAATGATTGCTGTGTATGTATGCCATGGTCTGCCTTTGTGTAGTGTACGCAGGTGCTGACACTGTTACTGTAATGATTGCTGTGTATGTATGCCATGGTCTGCCATTGTGTACTGTACTCAGGTACTGATACTGTTACTGTAATGATTGCTGTGTATGTATGCCATGGTCTGCCATTGTGTACTGTACTCAGGTGCTGATACTGTTACTGTAATGATTGCTGTGTATGTGTGCCATGGTCTGCCTTTGTGAATTATACTCAGGTACTGATACTGTTACTGTAATGATTGCTGTGTACGTGTGCCATGGTCTGCCATTGTGTACTGTACTCAGGTACTGATACTGTTACTGTAATGATTGCTGTGTGTGTGCCATGGTCTGCCATTGTGTAGTGTACTCAGGCGCTGATACTGTTACTGTAATGATTGCTGTGTATGTATGCCATGGTCTGCCATTGTGTACTGTACTCAGGCACTGATACTGTTACTGTAATGATTGCTGTGTATGTATGCCATGGTCTGCCATTGTGTACTGTACTCAGGCGCTGATACTGTTACTGTAATGATTGCTGTGTATGTATGCCATGGTCTGCCATTGTGTAGTGTACTCAGGTACTGATACTGTTACTGTAATGATTGCTGTGTATGTATGCCATGGTCTGCCATTGTGTAGTGTACTCAGGTACTGATACTGTTACTGTAATGATTGCTGTGTATGTGTGCCATGGTCTGCCATTGTGTAGTGTACTCAGGTACTGATACTGTTACTGTAATGATTGCTGTGTATGTATGCCATGGTCTGCCATTGTATACTGTACTCAGGTACTGATACTGTTACTGTAATGATTGCTGTGTATGTGTGCCATGGTCTGCCATTGTGTAGTGTACTCAGGCGCTGATACTGTTACTGTAATGATTGCTGTGTATGTATGCCATGGTCTGCCATTGTGTACTGTACTCAGGTACTGATACTGTTACTGTAATGATTGCTGTGTATGTGTGCCATGGTCTGCCATTGTGTACTGTACTCAGGTACTGATACTGTTACTGTAATGATTGCTGTGTATGTATGCCATGGTCTGCCATTGTGTACTGTACTCAGGCGCTGATACTGTTACTGTAATGATTGCTGTGTGTGTGTGCCATGGTCTGCCATTGTGTACTGTACTCAGGCACTGATACTGTTACTGTAATGATTGCTGTGTATGTATGCCATGGTCTGCCATTGTGTACTGTACTCAGGCGCTGATACTGTTACTGTAATGATTGCTGTGTGTGTGTGCCATGGTCTGCCATTGTGTACTGTACTCAGGTACTGATACTGTTACTGTAATGATTGCTGTGTGTGTATGCCATGGTCTGCCATTGTGTACTGTACTCAGGTGCTGATACTGTTACTGTAATGATTGCTGTGTATGTATGCCATGGTCTGCCATTGTGTAGTGTACTCAGGCGCTGATACTGTTACTGTAATGATTGCTGTGTATGTATGCCATGGTCTGCCATTGTGTAGTGTACTCAGGCGCTGATACTGTTACTGTAATGATTGCTGTGTATGTATGCCATGGTCTGCCATTGTGTACTGTACTCAGGTACTGATACTGTTACTGTAATGATTGCTGTGTATGTGTGCCATGGTCTTCCATTGTGTAGTGTACTCAGGCGCTGATACTGTTACTGTAATGATTGCTGTGTATGTATGCCATGGTCTGCCATTGTGAATTATACTCAGGTGCTGATACTGTTACTGTAATGATTGCTGTGTAGGTGTGCCATGGTCTGCCATTGTGAATTATACTCAGGTGCTGATACTGTTACTGTAATAATTGCTGTGTATGTATGCCATGGTCTGCCATTGTGTACTGTACTCAGGCACTGATACTGTTACTGTAATGATTGCTGTGTATGTATGCCATGGTCTGCCATTGTGTACTGTACTCAGGCGCTGATACTGTTACTGTAATGATTGCTGTGTATGTATGCCATGGTCTGCCATTGTGTACTGTACTCAGGTACTGATACTGTTACTGTAATGATTGCTGTGTGTGTATGCCATGGTCTGCCATTGTGTACTGTACTCAGGTGCTGATACTGTTACTGTAATGATTGCTGTGTATGTATGCCATGGTCTGCCATTGTGTACTGTACTCAGGTGCTGATACTGTTACTGTAATGATTGCAGTGTATGTATGCCATGGTCTGCCATTGTGTACTGTACTCAGGCGCTGATACTGTTACTGTAATGATTGCTGTGAGTGTGCCATGGTCTGCCATTGTGAATTATACTCAGGTACTGATACTGTTACTGTAATGATTGCTGTGTATGTATGCCATGGTCTGCAATTGTGTAGTGTATGTACTCAGGCGCTGATACTGTTACTGTAATGATTGCTGTGTATGTATGCCATGGTCTGCCAATGTGTATGTACTCAGGTGCTGATACTGTTACTGTAATGATTGCTGTGTGTGTATGCCATGGTCTGCAATTGTGTAGTGTATGTACTCAGGTGCTGATACTGTTACTGTAATGATTGCTGTGTATGTATGCCATGGTCTGCCTTTGTGTAGTGTACGCAGGTGCTGACACTGTTACTGTAATGATTGCTGTGTATGTATGCCATGGTCTGCCATTGTGTACTGTACTCAGGTACTGATACTGTTACTGTAATGATTGCTGTGTATGTGTGCCATGGTCTACCATTGTGTAGTGTACTCAGGCGCTGATACTGTTACTGTAATGATTGCTGTGTATGTATGCCATGGTCTGCCATTGTGTAGTGTACTCAGGCGCTGATACTGTTACTGTAATGATTGCTGTGTATGTATGCCATGGTCTGCCATTGTGTAGTGTACTCAGGCGCTGATACTGTTACTGTAATGATTGCTGTGTATGTATGCCATGGTCTGCCATTGTGAATTATACTCAGGTGCTGATACTGTTACTGTAATGATTGCTGTGTAGGTGTGCCATGGTCTGCCATTGTGAATTATACTCAGGTGCTGATACTGTTACTGTAATAATTGCTGTGTATGTATGCCATGGTCTGCCATTGTGTACTGTACTCAGGCACTGATACTGTTACTGTAATGATTGCTGTGTATGTATGCCATGGTCTGCCATTGTGTACTGTACTCAGGCGCTGATACTGTTACTGTAATGATTGCTGTGTATGTATGCCATGGTCTGCCATTGTGTACTGTACTCAGGTGCTGATACTGTTACTGTAATGATTGCTGTGTATGTATGCCATGGTCTGCCATTGTGTACTGTACTCAGGTGCTGATACTGTTACTGTAATGATTGCAGTGTATGTATGCCATGGTCTGCCATTGTGTACTGTACTCAGGCGCTGATACTGTTACTGTAATGATTGCTGTGAGTGTGCCATGGTCTGCCATTGTGAATTATACTCAGGTACTGATACTGTTACTGTAATGATTGCTGTGTATGTATGCCATGGTCTGCAATTGTGTAGTGTATGTACTCAGGCGCTGATACTGTTACTGTAATGATTGCTGTGTATGTATGCCATGGTCTGCCAATGTGTATGTACTCAGGTGCTGATACTGTTACTGTAATGATTGCTGTGTGTGTATGCCATGGTCTGCAATTGTGTAGTGTATGTACTCAGGTGCTGATACTGTTACTGTAATGATTGCTGTGTATGTATGCCATGGTCTGCCTTTGTGTAGTGTACGCAGGTGCTGACACTGTTACTGTAATGATTGCTGTGTATGTATGCCATGGTCTGCCATTGTGTACTGTACTCAGGTACTGATACTGTTACTGTAATGATTGCTGTGTATGTATGCCATGGTCTGCCATTGTGTAGTGTACTCAGGCGCTGATACTGTTACTGTAATAATTGCTGTGTATGTATGCCATGGTCTGCCATTGTGTAGTGTACTCAGGCGCTGATACTGTTACTGCAATGATTGCTGTGTATGTATGCCATGGTCTGCCATTGTGTACTGTACTCAGGTACTGATACTGTTACTGTAATGATTGCTGTGTATGTGTGCCATGGTCTACCATTGTGTAGTGTACTCAGGCGCTGATACTGTTACTGTAATGATTGCTGTGTATGTGTGCCATGGTCTGCCATTGTGTAGTGTACTCAGGCGCTGATACTGTTACTGTAATGATTGTTGTGTATGTATGCCATGGTCTGCCATTGTGTAGTGTTCTCAGGTACTGATACTGTTACTGTAATGATTGTTGTGTATGTATGCCATGGTCTGCCATTGTGTACTGTACTCAGGCGCTGATACTGTTACTGTAATGATTTCTGTGTATGTGTGCCATGGTCTGCCATTGTGTAGTGTACTCAGGCGCTGATACTGTTACTGTAATGATTGCTGTGTATGTATGCCATGGTCTGCCATTGTGTAGTGTACTCAGGCGCTGATACTGTTACTGTAATGATTGCTGTGTATGTATGCCATGGTCTGCCATTGTGTAGTGTACTCAGGCGCTGATACTGTTACTGTAATGATTGCTGTGTATGTGTGCCATGGTCTGCCATTGTGTACTGTACTCAGGCGCTGATACTGTTACTGTAATGATTGCTGTGTAGGTGTGCCATGGTCTGCCATTGTGAATTATACTCAGGTACTGATACTGTTACTGTAATGATTGCTGTGTATGTATGCCATGGTCTGCCATTGTGTACTGTACTCAGGCGCTGATACTGTTACTGTAATGATTGCTGTGTAGGTGTGCCATGGTCTGCCATTGTGAATTATACTCAGGTACTGATACTGTTACTGTAATGATTGCTGTGTATGTATGCCATGGTCTGCCATTGTGTACTGTACTCAGGTGCTTATACTGTTACTGTAATGATTGCTGTGTAGGTGTGCCATGGTCTGCCATTGTGAATTATACTCAGGTGCTGATACTGTTACTGTAATGATTGCTGTGTATGTATGCCATGGTCTGCCATTGTGTACTGTACTCAGGCGCTGATACTGTTACTGTAATGATTGCTGTGTATGTGTGCCATGGTCTGCCATTGTGTACTGTACTCTGGCGCTGATACTGTTACTGTAATGATTGCTGTGTATGTGTGCCATGGCCTGCCATTGTGTACTGTACTCAGGCGCTGATACTGTTACTGTAATGATTGCTGTGTATGTGTGCCATGGTCTGCCATTGTGTAGTGTACTCAGGCGCTGATACTGTTACTGTAATGATTGCTGTGTATGTATGCCATGGTCTGCCATTGTGTACTGTACTCAGGCGCTGATACTGTTACTGTAATGATTGTTGTGTTTGTATGCCATGGTCTGCCATTGTGTACTGTACTCAGGCGCTGATACTGTTACTGTAATGATTGCTGTGTATGTATGCCATGGTCTGCCATTGTGTACTGTACTCAGGCGCTGATACTGTTACTGTAATGATTGCTGTGTATGTATGCCATGGTCTGCCATTGTGTAGTGTACTCATGCGCTGATACTGTTACTGTAATGATTGCTGTGTATGTATGCCATGGTCTGCCATTGTGTAGTGTATGTACTCAGGTGCTGATACTGTTACTGTAATTATTTCTGTGTATGTATGCCATGGTCTGCCATTGTGTAGTGTACTCAGGCGCTGATACTGTTACTGTAATGATTGCTGTGTATGTATGCCATGGTCTGCCATTGTGTAGTGTACTCAGGCGCTGATACTGTTACTGTAATGATTGCTGTGTATGTATGCCATGGTCTGCCATTGTGTACTGTACTCAGGCGCTGATACTGTTACTGTAATGATTGCTGTGTATGTATGCCATGGTCTGCCATTGTGTACTTTACTCAGGCGCTGATACTGTTACTGTAATGATTGCTGTTTATGTATGCCATGGTCTGCCATTGTGTACTGTACTCAGGCGCTGATACTGTTACTGTAATGATTGCTGTGTATGTATGCCATGGTCTGCCATTGTCTAGTGTACTCAGGCGCTGATACTGTTACTGTAATGATTGCTGTGTGTGTATGCCATGGTCTGCCATTGTGAATTATACTCAGGTACTGATACTGTTACTGTAATGATTGCTGTGTATGTATGCCATGGTCTGCCATTGTGTAGTGTATGTACTCAGGTGCTGATACTGTTATTGTAATGATTGCTGTGTATGTATGCCATGGTCTGCCATTGTGTACTGTACTCAGGCGCTGATACTGTTACTGTAATGATTGCTGTGTATGTATGCCATGGTCTGCCATTGTGTAGTGTACTCAGGCGCTGATACTGTTACTGTAATGATTGCTGTGTATGTGTGCCATGGTCTGCCATTGTGTACTGTACTCAGGCGCTGATACTGTTACTGTAATGATTGCTGTGTAGGTGTGCCATGGTCTGCCATTGTGAATTATACTCAGGTACTGATACTGTTACTGTAATGATTGCTGTGTATGTATGCCATGGTCTGCCATTGTGTACTGTACTCAGGCGCTGATACTGTTACTGTAATGATTGCTGTGTAGGTGTGCCATGGTCTGCCATTGTGAATTATACTCAGGTACTGATACTGTTACTGTAATGATTGCTGAGTATGTATGCCATGGTCTGCCATTGTGTACTGTACTCAGGTGCTTATACTGTTACTGTAATGATTGCTGTGTAGGTGTGCCATGGTCTGCCATTGTGAATTATACTCAGGTGCTGATACTGTTACTGTAATGATTGCTGTGTATGTATGCCATGGTCTGCCATTGTGTACTGTACTCAGGCACTGATACTGTTACTGTAATGATTGCTGTGTATGTATGCCATGGTCTGCCATTGTGTACTGTACTCAGGCGCTGATACTGTTACTGTAATGATTGCTGTGTGTGTGTGCCATGGTCTGCCATTGTGTACTGTACTCAGGTGCTGATACTGTTACTGTAATGATTGCTGTGTATGTATGCCATGGTCTGCCATTGTGTACTGTACTCAGGCGCTGATACTGTTACTGTAATGATTGCTGTGTATGTGTGCCATGGTCTGCCATTGTGTACTGTACTCAGGCGCTGATACTGTTACTGTAATGATTGCTGTGTGTGTGTGCCATGGTCTGCCATTGTGTACTGTACTCAGGCGCTGATACTGTTACTGTAATGATTGCTGTGTATGTATGCCATGGTCTGCCATTGTGTACTGTACTCAGGCGCTGATACTGTTACTGTAATGATTGCTGTGTGTGTGTGCCATGGTCTGCCATTGTGTACTGTACTCAGGTGCTGATACTGTTACTGTAATGATTGCTGTGTATGTATGCCATGGTCTGCCATTGTGTACTGTACTCAGGCGCTGATACTGTTACTGTAATGATTGCTGTGTATGTATGCCATGGTCTGCCATTGTGTACTGTACTCAGGTACTGATACTGTTACTGTAATGATTGCTGTGTGTGTATGCCATGGTCTGCCATTGTGTACTGTACTCAGGTGCTGATACTGTTACTGTAATGATTGCTGTGTATGTATGCCATGGTCTGCCATTGTGTAGTGTACTCAGGCGCTGATACTGTTACTGTAATGATTGCTGTGTATGTATGCCATGGTCTGCCATTGTGTAGTGTACTCAGGCGCTTATACTGTTACTGTAATGATTGCTGTGTATGTATGCCATGGTCTGCCATTGTGTACTGTACTCAGGTACTGATACTGTTACTGTAATGATTGCTGTGTATGTGTGCCATGGTCTTCCATTGTGTAGTGTACTCAGGCGCTGATACTGTTACTGTAATGATTGCTGTGTATGTATGCCATGGTCTGCCATTGTGAATTATACTCAGGTGCTGATACTGTTACTGTAATGATTGCTGTGTAGGTGTGCCATGGTCTGCCATTGTGAATTATACTCAGGTGCTGATACTGTTACTGTAATAATTGCTGTGTATGTATGCCATGGTCTGCCATTGTGTACTGTACTCAGGCACTGATACTGTTACTGTAATGATTGCTGTGTATGTATGCCATGGTCTGCCATTGTGTACTGTACTCAGGCGCTGATACTGTTACTGTAATGATTGCTGTGTATGTATGCCATGGTCTGCCATTGTGTACTGTACTCAGGTACTGATACTGTTACTGTAATGATTGCTGTGTGTGTATGCCATGGTCTGCCATTGTGTACTGTACTCAGGTGCTGATACTGTTACTGTAATGATTGCTGTGTATGTATGCCATGGTCTGCCATTGTGTACTGTACTCAGGTGCTGATACTGTTACTGTAATGATTGCAGTGTATGTATGCCATGGTCTGCCATTGTGTACTGTACTCAGGCGCTGATACTGTTACTGTAATGATTGCTGTGAGTGTGCCATGGTCTGCCATTGTGAATTATACTCAGGTACTGATACTGTTACTGTAATGATTGCTGTGTATGTATGCCATGGTCTGCAATTGTGTAGTGTATGTACTCAGGTGCTGATACTGTTACTGTAATGATTGCTGTGTATGTATGCCATGGTCTGCCATTGTGTAGTGTACTCAGGCGCTGATACTGTTACTGTAATGATTGCTGTGTATGTATGCCATGGTCTGCCAATGTGTATGTACTCAGGTGCTGATACTGTTACTGTAATGATTGCTGTGTGTGTATGCCATGGTCTGCAATTGTGTAGTGTATGTACTCAGGTGCTGATACTGTTACTGTAATGATTGCTGTGTATGTATGCCATGGTCTGCCTTTGTGTAGTGTACGCAGGTGCTGACACTGTTACTGTAATGATTGCTGTGTATGTATGCCATGGTCTGCCATTGTGTACTGTACTCAGGTACTGATACTGTTACTGTAATGATTGCTGTGTATGTATGCCATGGTCTGCCATTGTGTACTGTACTCAGGTGCTGATACTGTTACTGTAATGATTGCTGTGTATGTGTGCCATGGTCTGCCTTTGTGAATTATACTCAGGTACTGATACTGTTACTGTAATGATTGCTGTGTACGTGTGCCATGGTCTGCCATTGTGTACTGTACTCAGGTACTGATACTGTTACTGTAATGATTGCTGTGTGTGTGCCATGGTCTGCCATTGTGTAGTGTACTCAGGCGCTGATACTGTTACTGTAATGATTGCTGTGTATGTATGCCATGGTCTGCCATTGTGTACTGTACTCAGGCACTGATACTGTTACTGTAATGATTGCTGTGTATGTATGCCATGGTCTGCCATTGTGTACTGTACTCAGGCGCTGATACTGTTACTGTAATGATTGCTGTGTATGTATGCCATGGTCTGCCTTTGTGTAGTGTACGCAGGTGCTGACACTGTTACTGTAATGATTGCTGTGTATGTATGCCATGGTCTGCCATTGTGTACTGTACTCAGGTACTGATACTGTTACTGTAATGATTGCTGTGTATGTATGCCATGGTCTGCCATTGTGTAGTGTACTCAGGCGCTGATACTGTTACTGTAATAATTGCTGTGTATGTATGCCATGGTCTGCCATTGTATACTGTACTCAGGTACTGATACTGTTACTGCAATGATTGCTGTGTATGTATGCCATGGTCTGCCATTGTGTACTGTACTCAGGTACTGATACTGTTACTGTAATGATTGCTGTGTATGTGTGCCATGGTCTACCATTGTGTAGTGTACTCAGGCGCTGATACTGTTACTGTAATGATTGCTGTGTATGTATGCCATGGTCTGCCATTGTGTAGTGTACTCAGGCGCTGATACTGTTACTGTAATGATTGCTGTGTATGTATGCCATGGTCTGCCATTGTGTAGTGTACTCAGGCGCTGATACTGTTACTGTAATGATTGCTGTGTATGTATGCCATGGTCTGCCATTGTGAATTATACTCAGGTGCTGATACTGTTACTGTAATGATTGCTGTGTAGGTGTGCCATGGTCTGCCATTGTGAATTATACTCAGGTGCTGATACTGTTACTGTAATAATTGCTGTGTATGTATGCCATGGTCTGCCATTGTGTACTGTACTCAGGCACTGATACTGTTACTGTAATGATTGCTGTGTATGTATGCCATGGTCTGCCATTGTGTACTGTACTCAGGCGCTGATACTGTTACTGTAATGATTGCTGTGTATGTATGCCATGGTCTGCCATTGTGTACTGTACTCAGGTACTGATACTGTTACTGTAATGATTGCTGTGTGTGTATTCCATGGTCTGCCATTGTGTACTGTACTCAGGTGCTGATACTGTTACTGTAATGATTGCTGTGTATGTATGCCATGGTCTGCCATTGTGTACTGTACTCAGGTGCTGATACTGTTACTGTAATGATTGCAGTGTATGTATGCCATGGTCTGCCATTGTGTACTGTACTCAGGCGCTGATACTGTTACTGTAATGATTGCTGTGAGTGTGCCATGGTCTGCCATTGTGAATTATACTCAGGTACTGATACTGTTACTGTAATGATTGCTGTGTATGTATGCCATGGTCTGCAATTGTGTAGTGTATGTACTCAGGCGCTGATACTGTTACTGTAATGATTGCTGTGTATGTATGCCATGGTCTGCCAATGTGTATGTACTCAGGTGCTGATACTGTTACTGTAATGATTGCTGTGTGTGTATGCCATGGTCTGCAATTGTGTAGTGTATGTACTCAGGTGCTGATACTGTTACTGTAATGATTGCTGTGTATGTATGCCATGGTCTGCCTTTGTGTAGTGTACGCAGGTGCTGACACTGTTACTGTAATGATTGCTGTGTATGTATGCCATGGTCTGCCATTGTGTACTGTACTCAGGTACTGATACTGTTACTGTAATGATTGCTGTGTATGTATGCCATGGTCTGCCATTGTGTAGTGTACTCAGGCGCTGATACTGTTACTGTAATAATTGCTGTGTATGTATGCCATGGTCTGCCATTGTGTAGTGTACTCAGGCGCTGATACTGTTACTGCAATGATTGCTGTGTATGTATGCCATGGTCTGCCATTGTGTACTGTACTCAGGTACTGATACTGTTACTGTAATGATTGCTGTGTATGTGTGCCATGGTCTACCATTGTGTAGTGTACTCAGGCGCTGATACTGTTACTGTAATGATTGCTGTGTATGTGTGCCATGGTCTGCCATTGTGTAGTGTACTCAGGCGCTGATACTGTTACTGTAATGATTGTTGTGTATGTATGCCATGGTCTGCCATTGTGTAGTGTTCTCAGGTACTGATACTGTTACTGTAATGATTGTTGTGTATGTATGCCATGGTCTGCCATTGTGTACTGTACTCAGGCGCTGATACTGTTACTGTAATGATTTCTGTGTATGTGTGCCATGGTCTGCCATTGTGTAGTGTACTCAGGCGCTGATACTGTTACTGTAATGATTGCTGTGTATGTATGCCATGGTCTGCCATTGTGTAGTGTACTCAGGCGCTGATACTGTTACTGTAATGATTGCTGTGTATGTATGCCATGGTCTGCCATTGTGTAGTGTACTCAGGCGCTGATACTGTTACTGTAATGATTGCTGTGTATGTGTGCCATGGTCTGCCATTGTGTACTGTACTCAGGCGCTGATACTGTTACTGTAATGATTGCTGTGTAGGTGTGCCATGGTCTGCCATTGTGAATTATACTCAGGTACTGATACTGTTACTGTAATGATTGCTGTGTATGTATGCCATGGTCTGCCATTGTGTACTGTACTCAGGCGCTGATACTGTTACTGTAATGATTGCTGTGTAGGTGTGCCATGGTCTGCCATTGTGAATTATACTCAGGTACTGATACTGTTACTGTAATGATTGCTGTGTATGTATGCCATGGTCTGCCATTGTGTACTGTACTCAGGTGCTTATACTGTTACTGTAATGATTGCTGTGTAGGTGTGCCATGGTCTGCCATTGTGAATTATACTCAGGTGCTGATACTGTTACTGTAATGATTGCTGTGTATGTATGCCATGGTCTGCCATTGTGTACTGTACTCAGGCGCTGATACTGTTACTGTAATGATTGCTGTGTATGTGTGCCATGGTCTGCCATTGTGTACTGTACTCTGGCGCTGATACTGTTACTGTAATGATTGCTGTGTATGTGTGCCATGGCCTGCCATTGTGTACTGTACTCAGGCGCTGATACTGTTACTGTAATGATTGCTGTGTATGTGTGCCATGGTCTGCCATTGTGTAGTGTACTCAGGCGCTGATACTGTTACTGTAATGATTGCTGTGTATGTATGCCATGGTCTGCCATTGTGTACTGTACTCAGGCGCTGATACTGTTACTGTAATGATTGTTGTGTTTGTATGCCATGGTCTGCCATTGTGTACTGTACTCAGGCGCTGATACTGTTACTGTAATGATTGCTGTGTATGTATGCCATGGTCTGCCATTGTGTACTGTACTCAGGCGCTGATACTGTTACTGTAATGATTGCTGTGTATGTATGCCATGGTCTGCCATTGTGTAGTGTACTCATGCGCTGATACTGTTACTGTAATGATTGCTGTGTATGTATGCCATGGTCTGCCATTGTGTAGTGTATGTACTCAGGTGCTGATACTGTTACTGTAATTATTTCTGTGTATGTATGCCATGGTCTGCCATTGTGTAGTGTACTCAGGCGCTGATACTGTTACTGTAATGATTGCTGTGTATGTATGCCATGGTCTGCCATTGTGTAGTGTACTCAGGCGCTGATACTGTTACTGTAATGATTGCTGTGTATGTATGCCATGGTCTGCCATTGTGTACTGTACTCAGGCGCTGATACTGTTACTGTAATGATTGCTGTGTATGTATGCCATGGTCTGCCATTGTGTACTTTACTCAGGCGCTGATACTGTTACTGTAATGATTGCTGTTTATGTATGCCATGGTCTGCCATTGTGTACTGTACTCAGGCGCTGATACTGTTACTGTAATGATTGCTGTGTATGTATGCCATGGTCTGCCATTGTCTAGTGTACTCAGGCGCTGATACTGTTACTGTAATGATTGCTGTGTGTGTATGCCATGGTCTGCCATTGTGAATTATACTCAGGTACTGATACTGTTACTGTAGTGATTGCTGTGTATGTATGCCATGGTCTGCCATTGTGTAGTGTATGTACTCAGGTGCTGATACTGTTATTGTAATGATTGCTGTGTATGTATGCCATGGTCTGCCATTGTGTACTGTACTCAGGCGCTGATACTGTTACTGTAATGATTGCTGTGTATGTATGCCATGGTCTGCCATTGTGTAGTGTACTCAGGCGCTGATACTGTTACTGTAATGATTGCTGTGTATGTGTGCCATGGTCTGCCATTGTGTACTGTACTCAGGCGCTGATACTGTTACTGTAATGATTGCTGTGTAGGTGTGCCATGGTCTGCCATTGTGAATTATACTCAGGTACTGATACTGTTACTGTAATGATTGCTGTGTATGTATGCCATGGTCTGCCATTGTGTACTGTACTCAGGCGCTGATACTGTTACTGTAATGATTGCTGTGTAGGTGTGCCATGGTCTGCCATTGTGAATTATACTCAGGTACTGATACTGTTACTGTAATGATTGCTGAGTATGTATGCCATGGTCTGCCATTGTGTACTGTACTCAGGTGCTTATACTGTTACTGTAATGATTGCTGTGTAGGTGTGCCATGGTCTGCCATTGTGAATTATACTCAGGTGCTGATACTGTTACTGTAATGATTGCTGTGTATGTATGCCATGGTCTGCCATTGTGTACTGTACTCAGACACTGATACTGTTACTGTAATGATTGCTGTGTATGTATGCCATGGTCTGCCATTGTGTACTGTACTCAGGCGCTGATACTGTTACTGTAATGATTGCTGTGTGTGTGTGCCATGGTCTGCCATTGTGTACTGTACTCAGGTGCTGATACTGTTACTGTAATGATTGCTGTGTATGTATGCCATGGTCTGCCATTGTGTACTGTACTCAGGCGCTGATACTGTTACTGTAATGATTGCTGTGTATGTGTGCCATGGTCTGCCATTGTGTACTGTACTCAGGTGCTTATACTGTTACTGTAATGATTGCTGTGTAGGTGTGCCATGGTCTGCCATTGTGAATTATACTCAGGTGCTGATACTGTTACTGTAATGATTGCTGTGTATGTATGCCATGGTCTGCCATTGTGTACTGTACTCAGGCACTGATACTGTTACTGTAATGATTGCTGTGTATGTATGCCATGGTCTGCCATTGTGTACTGTACTCAGGCGCTGATACTGTTACTGTAATGATTGCTGTGTGTGTGTGCCATGGTCTGCCATTGTGTACTGTACTCAGGTGCTGATACTGTTACTGTAATGATTGCTGTGTATGTATGCCATGGTCTGCCATTGTGTACTGTACTCAGGCGCTGATACTGTTACTGTAATGATTGCTGTGTATGTGTGCCATGGTCTGCCATTGTGTACTGTACTCAGGCGCTGATACTGTTACTGTAATGATTGCTGTGTGTGTGTGCCATGGTCTGCCATTGTGTACTGTACTCAGGCGCTGATACTGTTACTGTAATGATTGCTGTGTATGTATGCCATGGTCTGCCATTGTGTACTGTACTCAGGCGCTGATACTGTTACTGTAATGATTGCTGTGTGTGTGTGCCATGGTCTGCCATTGTGTACTGTACTCAGGTGCTGATACTGTTACTGTAATGATTGCTGTGTATGTATGCCATGGTCTGCCATTGTGTACTGTACTCAGGTGCTGATACACAGCAATCATTACAGTAACAGTATCAGCACCTGAGTACAGTACACAATGGCAGACCATGGCATACATACACAGCAATCATTACAGTAACAGTATCAGCGCCTGAGTACACTACACAATGGCAGACCATGGCACACGTACACAGCAATCATTACAGTAACAGTATCAGTACCTGAGTATAATTCACAAAGGCAGACCATGGCACACATACACAGCAATCATTACAGTAACAGTATGTGTGCCATGGTCTGCCTTTGTGAATTATACTCAGGTACTGATACTGTTACTGTAATGATTGCTCTGTACGTGTGCCATGGTCTGCCATTGTGTAGTGTACTCAGGCGCTGATACTGTTACTGTAATGATTGCTGTGTATGTATGCCATGGTCTGCCATTGTGTACTGTACTCAGGCACTGATACTGTTACTGTAATGATTGCTGTGTATGTATGCCATGGTCTGCCATTGTGTACTGTACTCAGGCGCTGATACTGTTACTGTAATGATTGCTGTGTATGTATGCCATGGTCTGCCATTGTGTAGTGTACTCAGGTACTGATACTGTTACTGTAATGATTGCTGTGTATGTATGCCATGGTCTGCCATTGTGTAGTGTACTCAGGTACTGATACTGTTACTGTAATGATTGCTGTGTATGTGTGCCATGGTCTGCCATTGTGTAGTGTACTCAGGTACTGATACTGTTACTGTAATGATTGCTGTGTATGTATGCCATGGTCTGCCATTGTATACTGTACTCAGGTACTGATACTGTTACTGTAATGATTGCTGTGTATGTGTGCCATGGTCTGCCATTGTGTAGTGTACTCAGGCGCTGATACTGTTACTGTAATGATTGCTGTGTATGTATGCCATGGTCTGCCATTGTGTACTGTACTCAGGTACTGATACTGTTACTGTAATGATTGCTGTGTATGTGTGCCATGGTCTGCCATTGTGTACTGTACTCAGGTACTGATACTGTTACTGTAATGATTGCTGTGTATGTATGCCATGGTCTGCCATTGTGTACTGTACTCAGGCGCTGATACTGTTACTGTAATGATTGCTGTGTGTGTGTGCCATGGTCTGCCATTGTGTACTGTACTCAGGCACTGATACTGTTACTGTAATGATTGCTGTGTATGTATGCCATGGTCTGCCATTGTGTACTGTACTCAGGCGCTGATACTGTTACTGTAATGATTGCTGTGTGTGTGTGCCATGGTCTGCCATTGTGTACTGTACTCAGGCACTGATACTGTTACTGTAATGATTGCTGTGTATGTATGCCATGGTCTGCCATTGTGTACTGTACTCAGGCGCTGATACTGTTACTGTAATGATTGCTGTGTATGTATGCCATGGTCTGCCATTGTGTACTGTACTCAGGTACTGATACTGTTACTGTAATGATTGCTGTGTGTGTATGCCATGGTCTGCCATTGTGTACTGTACTCAGGTGCTGATACTGTTACTGTAATGATTGCTGTGTATGTATGCCATGGTCTGCCATTGTGTAGTGTACTCAGGCGCTGATACTGTTACTGTAATGATTGCTGTGTATGTATGCCATGGTCTGCCATTGTGTAGTGTACTCAGGCGCTTATACTGTTACTGTAATGATTGCTGTGTATGTGTGCCATGGTCTGCCATTGTGTAGTGTACTCAGGCGCTGATACTGTTACTGTAATGATTGCTGTGTATGTATGCCATGGTCTGCCATTGTGTACTGTACTCAGGCGCTGATACTGTTACTGTAATGATTGTTGTGTTTGTATGCCATGGTCTGCCATTGTGTACTGTACTCAGGCGCTGATACTGTTACTGTAATGATTGCTGTGTATGTATGCCATGGTCTGCCATTGTGTACTGTACTCAGGCGCTGATACTGTTACTGTAATGATTGCTGTGTATGTATGCCATGGTCTGCCATTGTGTAGTGTACTCATGCGCTGATACTGTTACTGTAATGATTGCTGTGTATGTATGCCATGGTCTGCCATTGTGTAGTGTATGTACTCAGGTGCTGATACTGTTACTGTAATTATTTCTGTGTATGTATGCCATGGTCTGCCATTGTGTAGTGTACTCAGGCGCTGATACTGTTACTGTAATGATTGCTGTGTATGTATGCCATGGTCTGCCATTGTGTAGTGTACTCAGGCGCTGATACTGTTACTGTAATGATTGCTGTGTATGTATGCCATGGTCTGCCATTGTGTACTGTACTCAGGCGCTGATACTGTTACTGTAATGATTGCTGTGTATGTATGCCATGGTCTGCCATTGTGTACTTTACTCAGGCGCTGATACTGTTACTGTAATGATTGCTGTTTATGTATGCCATGGTCTGCCATTGTGTACTGTACTCAGGCGCTGATACTGTTACTGTAATGATTGCTGTGTATGTATGCCATGGTCTGCCATTGTCTAGTGTACTCAGGCGCTGATACTGTTACTGTAATGATTGCTGTGTGTGTATGCCATGGTCTGCCATTGTGAATTATACTCAGGTACTGATACTGTTACTGTAATGATTGCTGTGTATGTATGCCATGGTCTGCCATTGTGTAGTGTATGTACTCAGGTGCTGATACTGTTATTGTAATGATTGCTGTGTATGTATGCCATGGTCTGCCATTGTGTACTGTACTCAGGCGCTGATACTGTTACTGTAATGATTGCTGTGTATGTATGCCATGGTCTGCCATTGTGTAGTGTACTCAGGCGCTGATACTGTTACTGTAATGATTGCTGTGTATGTGTGCCATGGTCTGCCATTGTGTACTGTACTCAGGCGCTGATACTGTTACTGTAATGATTGCTGTGTAGGTGTGCCATGGTCTGCCATTGTGAATTATACTCAGGTACTGATACTGTTACTGTAATGATTGCTGTGTATGTATGCCATGGTCTGCCATTGTGTACTGTACTCAGGCGCTGATACTGTTACTGTAATGATTGCTGTGTAGGTGTGCCATGGTCTGCCATTGTGAATTATACTCAGGTACTGATACTGTTACTGTAATGATTGCTGAGTATGTATGCCATGGTCTGCCATTGTGTACTGTACTCAGGTGCTTATACTGTTACTGTAATGATTGCTGTGTAGGTGTGCCATGGTCTGCCATTGTGAATTATACTCAGGTGCTGATACTGTTACTGTAATGATTGCTGTGTATGTATGCCATGGTCTGCCATTGTGTACTGTACTCAGGCACTGATACTGTTACTGTAATGATTGCTGTGTATGTATGCCATGGTCTGCCATTGTGTACTGTACTCAGGCGCTGATACTGTTACTGTAATGATTGCTGTGTGTGTGTGCCATGGTCTGCCATTGTGTACTGTACTCAGGTGCTGATACTGTTACTGTAATGATTGCTGTGTATGTATGCCATGGTCTGCCATTGTGTACTGTACTCAGGCGCTGATACTGTTACTGTAATGATTGCTGTGTATGTGTGCCATGGTCTGCCATTGTGTACTGTACTCAGGTGCTTATACTGTTACTGTAATGATTGCTGTGTAGGTGTGCCATGGTCTGCCATTGTGAATTATACTCAGGTGCTGATACTGTTACTGTAATGATTGCTGTGTATGTATGCCATGGTCTGCCATTGTGTACTGTACTCAGGCACTGATACTGTTACTGTAATGATTGCTGTGTATGTATGCCATGGTCTGCCATTGTGTACTGTACTCAGGCGCTGATACTGTTACTGTAATGATTGCTGTGTGTGTGTGCCATGGTCTGCCATTGTGTACTGTACTCAGGTGCTGATACTGTTACTGTAATGATTGCTGTGTATGTATGCCATGGTCTGCCATTGTGTACTGTACTCAGGCGCTGATACTGTTACTGTAATGATTGCTGTGTATGTGTGCCATGGTCTGCCATTGTGTACTGTACTCAGGCGCTGATACTGTTACTGTAATGATTGCTGTGTGTGTGTGCCATGGTCTGCCATTGTGTACTGTACTCAGGCGCTGATACTGTTACTGTAATGATTGCTGTGTATGTATGCCATGGTCTGCCATTGTGTACTGTACTCAGGCGCTGATACTGTTACTGTAATGATTGCTGTGTGTGTGTGCCATGGTCTGCCATTGTGTACTGTACTCAGGTGCTGATACTGTTACTGTAATGATTGCTGTGTATGTATGCCATGGTCTGCCATTGTGTACTGTACTCAGGTGCTGATACACAGCAATCATTACAGTAACAGTATCAGCACCTGAGTACAGTACACAATGGCAGACCATGGCATACATACACAGCAATCATTACAGTAACAGTATCAGCGCCTGAGTACACTACACAATGGCAGACCATGGCACACGTACACAGCAATCATTACAGTAACAGTATCAGTACCTGAGTATAATTCACAAAGGCAGACCATGGCACACATACACAGCAATCATTACAGTAACAGTATGTGTGCCATGGTCTGCCTTTGTGAATTATACTCAGGTACTGATACTGTTACTGTAATGATTGCTCTGTACGTGTGCCATGGTCTGCCATTGTGTAGTGTACTCAGGCGCTGATACTGTTACTGTAATGATTGCTGTGTATGTATGCCATGGTCTGCCATTGTGTACTGTACTCAGGCACTGATACTGTTACTGTAATGATTGCTGTGTATGTATGCCATGGTCTGCCATTGTGTACTGTACTCAGGCGCTGATACTGTTACTGTAATGATTGCTGTGTATGTATGCCATGGTCTGCCATTGTGTAGTGTACTCAGGTACTGATACTGTTACTGTAATGATTGCTGTGTATGTATGCCATGGTCTGCCATTGTGTAGTGTACTCAGGTACTGATACTGTTACTGTAATGATTGCTGTGTATGTGTGCCATGGTCTGCCATTGTGTAGTGTACTCAGGTACTGATACTGTTACTGTAATGATTGCTGTGTATGTATGCCATGGTCTGCCATTGTATACTGTACTCAGGTACTGATACTGTTACTGTAATGATTGCTGTGTATGTGTGCCATGGTCTGCCATTGTGTAGTGTACTCAGGCGCTGATACTGTTACTGTAATGATTGCTGTGTATGTATGCCATGGTCTGCCATTGTGTACTGTACTCAGGTACTGATACTGTTACTGTAATGATTGCTGTGTATGTGTGCCATGGTCTGCCATTGTGTACTGTACTCAGGTACTGATACTGTTACTGTAATGATTGCTGTGTATGTATGCCATGGTCTGCCATTGTGTACTGTACTCAGGCGCTGATACTGTTACTGTAATGATTGCTGTGTGTGTGTGCCATGGTCTGCCATTGTGTACTGTACTCAGGCACTGATACTGTTACTGTAATGATTGCTGTGTATGTATGCCATGGTCTGCCATTGTGTACTGTACTCAGGCGCTGATACTGTTACTGTAATGATTGCTGTGTGTGTGTGCCATGGTCTGCCATTGTGTACTGTACTCAGGCACTGATACTGTTACTGTAATGATTGCTGTGTATGTATGCCATGGTCTGCCATTGTGTACTGTACTCAGGCGCTGATACTGTTACTGTAATGATTGCTGTGTATGTATGCCATGGTCTGCCATTGTGTACTGTACTCAGGTACTGATACTGTTACTGTAATGATTGCTGTGTGTGTATGCCATGGTCTGCCATTGTGTACTGTACTCAGGTGCTGATACTGTTACTGTAATGATTGCTGTGTATGTATGCCATGGTCTGCCATTGTGTAGTGTACTCAGGCGCTGATACTGTTACTGTAATGATTGCTGTGTATGTATGCCATGGTCTGCCATTGTGTAGTGTACTCAGGCGCTTATACTGTTACTGTAATGATTGCTGTGTATGTATGCCATGGTCTGCCATTGTGTAGTGTACTCAGGCGCTGATACTGTTACTGTAATGATTGCTGTGTATGTATGCCATGGTCTACCATTGTGAATTATACTCAGGTGCTGATACTGTTACTGTAATGATTGCTGTGTAGGTGTGCCATGGTCTGCCATTGTGAATTATACTCAGGTGCTGATACTGTTACTGTAATAATTGCTGTGTATGTATGCCATGGTCTGCCATTGTGTACTGTACTCAGGCACTGATACTGTTACTGTAATGATTGCTGTGTATGTGTGCCATGGTCTGCCATTGTGTACTGTACTCAGGCGCTGATACTGTTACTGTAATGATTGCTGTGTATGTATGCCATGGTCTGCCATTGTGTACTGTACTCAGGTACTGATACTGTTACTGTAATGATTGCTGTGTGTGTATGCCATGGTCTGCCATTGTGTACTGTACTCAGGTGCTGATACTGTTACTGTAATGATTGCTGTGTATGTATGCCATGGTCTGCCATTGTGTACTGTACTCAGGTGCTGATACTGTTACTGTAATGATTGCAGTGTATGTATGCCATGGTCTGCCATTGTGTACTGTACTCAGGCGCTGATACTGTTACTGTAATGATTGCTGTGAGTGTGCCATGGTCTGCCATTGTGAATTATACTCAGGTACTGATACTGTTACTGTAATGATTGCTGTGTATGTATGCCATGGTCTGCAATTGTGTAGTGTATGTACTCAGGTGCTGATACTGTTACTGTAATGATTGCTGTGTATGTATGCCATGGTCTGCCATTGTGTAGTGTACTCAGGCGCTGATACTGTTACTGTAATGATTGCTGTGTATGTATGCCATGGTCTGCCAATGTGTATGTACTCAGGTGCTGATACTGTTACTGTAATGATTGCTGTGTGTGTATGCCATGGTCTGCAATTGTGTAGTGTATGTACTCAGGTGCTGATACTGTTACTGTAATGATTGCTGTGTATGTATGCCATGGTCTGCCTTTGTGTAGTGTACGCAGGTGCTGACACTGTTACTGTAATGATTGCTGTGTATGTATGCCATGGTCTGCCATTGTGTACTGTACTCAGGTACTGATACTGTTACTGTAATGATTGCTGTGTATGTATGCCATGGTCTGCCATTGTGTACTGTACTCAGGTGCTGATACTGTTACTGTAATGATTGCTGTGTATGTGTGCCATGGTCTGCCTTTGTGAATTATACTCAGGTACTGATACTGTTACTGTAATGATTGCTGTGTACGTGTGCCATGGTCTGCCATTGTGTACTGTACTCAGGTACTGATACTGTTACTGTAATGATTGCTGTGTGTGTGCCATGGTCTGCCATTGTGTAGTGTACTCAGGCGCTGATACTGTTACTGTAATGATTGCTGTGTATGTATGCCATGGTCTGCCATTGTGTACTGTACTCAGGCACTGATACTGTTACTGTAATGATTGCTGTGTATGTATGCCATGGTCTGCCATTGTGTACTGTACTCAGGCGCTGATACTGTTACTGTAATGATTGCTGTGTATGTATGCCATGGTCTGCCATTGTGTAGTGTACTCAGGTACTGATACTGTTACTGTAATGATTGCTGTGTATGTATGCCATGGTCTGCCATTGTGTAGTGTACTCAGGTACTGATACTGTTACTGTAATGATTGCTGTGTATGTGTGCCATGGTCTGCCATTGTGTAGTGTACTCAGGTACTGATACTGTTACTGTAATGATTGCTGTGTATGTATGCCATGGTCTGCCATTGTATACTGTACTCAGGTACTGATACTGTTACTGTAATGATTGCTGTGTATGTGTGCCATGGTCTGCCATTGTGTAGTGTACTCAGGCGCTGATACTGTTACTGTAATGATTGCTGTGTATGTATGCCATGGTCTGCCATTGTGTACTGTACTCAGGTACTGATACTGTTACTGTAATGATTGCTGTGTATGTGTGCCATGGTCTGCCATTGTGTACTGTACTCAGGTACTGATACTGTTACTGTAATGATTGCTGTGTATGTATGCCATGGTCTGCCATTGTGTACTGTACTCAGGCGCTGATACTGTTACTGTAATGATTGCTGTGTGTGTGTGCCATGGTCTGCCATTGTGTACTGTACTCAGATACTGTTACTGTAATGATTGCTGTGTATGTATGCCATGGTCTGCCATTGTGTACTGTACTCAGGCGCTGATACTGTTACTGTAATGATTGCTGTGTGTGTGTGCCATGGTCTGCCATTGTGTACTGTACTCAGGCGCTGATACTGTTACTGTAATAATTGCTGTGTATGTATGCCATGGTCTGCCATTGTGTACTGTACTCAGGCACTGATACTGTTACTGTAATGATTGCTGTGTATGTATGCCATGGTCTGCCATTGTGTACTGTACTCAGGCGCTGATACTGTTACTGTAATGATTGCTGTGTATGTATGCCATGGTCTGCCATTGTGTACTGTACTCAGGTACTGATACTGTTACTGTAATGATTGCTGTGTGTGTATGCCATGGTCTGCCATTGTGTACTGTACTCAGGTGCTGATACTGTTACTGTAATGATTGCTGTGTATGTATGCCATGGTCTGCCATTGTGTAGTGTACTCAGGCGCTGATACTGTTACTGTAATGATTGCTGTGTATGTATGCCATGGTCTGCCATTGTGTAGTGTACTCAGGCGCTGATACTGTTACTGTAATGATTGCTGTGTATGTATGCCATGGTCTGCCATTGTGTACTGTACTCAGGTACTGATACTGTTACTGTAATGATTGCTGTGTATGTGTGCCATGGTCTTCCATTGTGTAGTGTACTCAGGCGCTGATACTGTTACTGTAATGATTGCTGTGTATGTATGCCATGGTCTGCCATTGTGAATTATACTCAGGTGCTGATACTGTTACTGTAATAATTGCTGTGTGTGTATGCCATGGTCTGCCATTGTGTACTGTACTCAGGTGCTGATACTGTTACTGTAATGATTGCTGTGTATGTATGCCATGGTCTGCCATTGTGTACTGTACTCCGGTGCTGATACTGTTACTGTAATGATTGCAGTGTATGTATGCCATGGTCTGCCATTGTGTACTGTACTCAGGCGCTGATACTGTTACTGTAATGATTGCTGTGAGTGTGCCATGGTCTGCCATTGTGAATTATACTCAGGTACTGATACTGTTACTGTAATGATTGCTGTGTATGTATGCCATGGTCTGCAATTGTGTAGTGTATGTACTCAGGCGCTGATACTGTTACTGTAATGATTGCTGTGTATGTATGCCATGGTCTGCCAATGTGTATGTACTCAGGTGCTGATACTGTTACTGTAATGATTGCTGTGTGTGTATGCCATGGTCTGCAATTGTGTAGTGTATGTACTCAGGTGCTGATACTGTTACTGTAATGATTGCTGTGTATGTATGCCATGGTCTGCCTTTGTGTAGTGTACGCAGGTGCTGACACTGTTACTGTAATGATTGCTGTGTATGTATGCCATGGTCTGCCATTGTGTACTGTACTCAGGTACTGATACTGTTACTGTAATGATTGCTGTGTATGTATGCCATGGTCTGCCATTGTGTAGTGTACTCAGGCGCTGATACTGTTACTGTAATAATTGCTGTGTATGTATGCCATGGTCTGCCATTGTGTAGTGTACTCAGGCGCTGATACTGTTACTGGAATGATTGCTGTGTATGTATGCCATGGTCTGCCATTGTGTACTGTACTCAGGTACTGATACTGTTACTGTAATGATTGCTGTGTATGTGTGCCATGGTCTACCATTGTGTAGTGTACTCAGGCGCTGATACTGTTACTGTAATGATTGCTGTGTATGTATGCCATGGTCTGCCATTGTGTAGTGTACTCAGGCGCTGATACTGTTACTGTAATGATTGCTGTGTATGTATGCCATGGTCTGCCATTGTGTAGTGTACTCAGGCGCTGATACTGTTACTGTAATGATTGCTGTGTATGTATGCCATGGTCTGCCATTGTGAATTATACTCAGGTGCTGATACTGTTACTGTAATGATTGCTGTGTAGGTGTGCCATGGTCTGCCATTGTGAATTATACTCAGGTGCTGATACTGTTACTGTAATAATTGCTGTGTATGTATGCCATGGTCTGCCATTGTGTACTGTACTCAGGCACTGATACTGTTACTGTAATGATTGCTGTGTATGTATGCCATGGTCTGCCATTGTGTACTGTACTCAGGCGCTGATACTGTTACTGTAATGATTGCTGTGTATGTATGCCATGGTCTGCCATTGTGTACTGTACTCAGGTACTGATACTGTTACTGTAATGATTGCTGTGTGTGTATGCCATGGTCTGCCATTGTGTACTGTACTCAGGTGCTGATACTGTTACTGTAATGATTGCTGTGTATGTATGCCATGGTCTGCCATTGTGTACTGTACTCAGGTGCTGATACTGTTACTGTAATGATTGCAGTGTATGTATGCCATGGTCTGCCATTGTGTACTGTACTCAGGCGCTGATACTGTTACTGTAATGATTGCTGTGAGTGTGCCATGGTCTGCCATTGTGAATTATACTCAGGTACTGATACTGTTACTGTAATGATTGCTGTGTATGTATGCCATGGTCTGCAATTGTGTAGTGTATGTACTCAGGCGCTGATACTGTTACTGTAATGATTGCTGTGTATGTATGCCATGGTCTGCCAATGTGTATGTACTCAGGTGCTGATACTGTTACTGTAATGATTGCTGTGTGTGTATGCCATGGTCTGCAATTGTGTAGTGTATGTACTCAGGTGCTGATACTGTTACTGTAATGATTGCTGTGTATGTATGCCATGGTCTGCCTTTGTGTAGTGTACGCAGGTGCTGACACTGTTACTGTAATGATTGCTGTGTATGTATGCCATGGTCTGCCATTGTGTACTGTACTCAGGTACTGATACTGTTACTGTAATGATTGCTGTGTATGTATGCCATGGTCTGCCATTGTGTAGTGTACTCAGGCGCTGATACTGTTACTGTAATAATTGCTGTGTATGTATGCCATGGTCTGCCATTGTGTAGTGTACTCAGGCGCTGATACTGTTACTGCAATGATTGCTGTGTATGTATGCCATGGTCTGCCTTTGTGTAGTGTACGCAGGTGCTGACACTGTTACTGTAATGATTGCTGTGTATGTATGCCATGGTCTGCCATTGTGTACTGTACTCAGGTACTGATACTGTTACTGTAATGATTGCTGTGTATGTATGCCATGGTCTGCCATTGTGTACTGTACTCAGGTGCTGATACTGTTACTGTAATGATTGCTGTGTATGTGTGCCATGGTCTGCCTTTGTGAATTATACTCAGGTACTGATACTGTTACTGTAATGATTGCTGTGTACGTGTGCCATGGTCTGCCATTGTGTACTGTACTCAGGTACTGATACTGTTACTGTAATGATTGCTGTGTGTGTGCCATGGTCTGCCATTGTGTAGTGTACTCAGGCGCTGATACTGTTACTGTAATGATTGCTGTGTATGTATGCCATGGTCTGCCATTGTGTACTGTACTCAGGCACTGATACTGTTACTGTAATGATTGCTGTGTATGTATGCCATGGTCTGCCATTGTGTACTGTACTCAGGCGCTGATACTGTTACTGTAATGATTGCTGTGTATGTATGCCATGGTCTGCCATTGTGTAGTGTACTCAGGTACTGATACTGTTACTGTAATGATTGCTGTGTATGTATGCCATGGTCTGCCATTGTGTAGTGTACTCAGGTACTGATACTGTTACTGTAATGATTGCTGTGTATGTGTGCCATGGTCTGCCATTGTGTAGTGTACTCAGGTACTGATACTGTTACTGTAATGATTGCTGTGTATGTATGCCATGGTCTGCCATTGTATACTGTACTCAGGTACTGATACTGTTACTGTAATGATTGCTGTGTATGTGTGCCATGGTCTGCCATTGTGTAGTGTACTCAGGCGCTGATACTGTTACTGTAATGATTGCTGTGTATGTATGCCATGGTCTGCCATTGTGTACTGTACTCAGGTACTGATACTGTTACTGTAATGATTGCTGTGTATGTGTGCCATGGTCTGCCATTGTGTACTGTACTCAGGTACTGATACTGTTACTGTAATGATTGCTGTGTATGTATGCCATGGTCTGCCATTGTGTACTGTACTCAGGCGCTGATACTGTTACTGTAATGATTGCTGTGTGTGTGTGCCATGGTCTGCCATTGTGTACTGTACTCAGGCACTGATACTGTTACTGTAATGATTGCTGTGTATGTATGCCATGGTCTGCCATTGTGTACTGTACTCAGGCGCTGATACTGTTACTGTAATGATTGCTGTGTGTGTGTGCCATGGTCTGCCATTGTGTACTGTACTCAGGCGCTGATACTGTTACTGTAATAATTGCTGTGTATGTATGCCATGGTCTGCCATTGTGTACTGTACTCAGGCACTGATACTGTTACTGTAATGATTGCTGTGTATGTATGCCATGGTCTGCCATTGTGTACTGTACTCAGGCGCTGATACTGTTACTGTAATGATTGCTGTGTATGTATGCCATGGTCTGCCATTGTGTACTGTACTCAGGTACTGATACTGTTACTGTAATGATTGCTGTGTGTGTATGCCATGGTCTGCCATTGTGTACTGTACTCAGGTGCTGATACTGTTACTGTAATGATTGCTGTGTATGTATGCCATGGTCTGCCATTGTGTAGTGTACTCAGGCGCTGATACTGTTACTGTAATGATTGCTGTGTATGTATGCCATGGTCTGCCATTGTGTAGTGTACTCAGGCGCTGATACTGTTACTGTAATGATTGCTGTGTATGTATGCCATGGTCTGCCATTGTGTACTGTACTCAGGTACTGATACTGTTACTGTAATGATTGCTGTGTATGTGTGCCATGGTCTTCCATTGTGTAGTGTACTCAGGCGCTGATACTGTTACTGTAATGATTGCTGTGTATGTATGCCATGGTCTGCCATTGTGAATTATACTCAGGTGCTGATACTGTTACTGTAATAATTGCTGTGTGTGTATGCCATGGTCTGCCATTGTGTACTGTACTCAGGTGCTGATACTGTTACTGTAATGATTGCTGTGTATGTATGCCATGGTCTGCCATTGTGTACTGTACTCCGGTGCTGATACTGTTACTGTAATGATTGCAGTGTATGTATGCCATGGTCTGCCATTGTGTACTGTACTCAGGCGCTGATACTGTTACTGTAATGATTGCTGTGAGTGTGCCATGGTCTGCCATTGTGAATTATACTCAGGTACTGATACTGTTACTGTAATGATTGCTGTGTATGTATGCCATGGTCTGCAATTGTGTAGTGTATGTACTCAGGCGCTGATACTGTTACTGTAATGATTGCTGTGTATGTATGCCATGGTCTGCCAATGTGTATGTACTCAGGTGCTGATACTGTTACTGTAATGATTGCTGTGTGTGTATGCCATGGTCTGCAATTGTGTAGTGTATGTACTCAGGTGCTGATACTGTTACTGTAATGATTGCTGTGTATGTATGCCATGGTCTGCCTTTGTGTAGTGTACGCAGGTGCTGACACTGTTACTGTAATGATTGCTGTGTATGTATGCCATGGTCTGCCATTGTGTACTGTACTCAGGTACTGATACTGTTACTGTAATGATTGCTGTGTATGTATGCCATGGTCTGCCATTGTGTAGTGTACTCAGGCGCTGATACTGTTACTGTAATAATTGCTGTGTATGTATGCCATGGTCTGCCATTGTGTAGTGTACTCAGGCGCTGATACTGTTACTGGAATGATTGCTGTGTATGTATGCCATGGTCTGCCATTGTGTACTGTACTCAGGTACTGATACTGTTACTGTAATGATTGCTGTGTATGTGTGCCATGGTCTACCATTGTGTAGTGTACTCAGGCGCTGATACTGTTACTGTAATGATTGCTGTGTATGTATGCCATGGTCTGCCATTGTGTAGTGTACTCAGGCGCTGATACTGTTACTGTAATGATTGCTGTGTATGTATGCCATGGTCTGCCATTGTGTAGTGTACTCAGGCGCTGATACTGTTACTGTAATGATTGCTGTGTATGTATGCCATGGTCTGCCATTGTGAATTATACTCAGGTGCTGATACTGTTACTGTAATGATTGCTGTGTAGGTGTGCCATGGTCTGCCATTGTGAATTATACTCAGGTGCTGATACTGTTACTGTAATAATTGCTGTGTATGTATGCCATGGTCTGCCATTGTGTACTGTACTCAGGCACTGATACTGTTACTGTAATGATTGCTGTGTATGTATGCCATGGTCTGCCATTGTGTACTGTACTCAGGCGCTGATACTGTTACTGTAATGATTGCTGTGTATGTATGCCATGGTCTGCCATTGTGTACTGTACTCAGGTACTGATACTGTTACTGTAATGATTGCTGTGTGTGTATGCCATGGTCTGCCATTGTGTACTGTACTCAGGTGCTGATACTGTTACTGTAATGATTGCTGTGTATGTATGCCATGGTCTGCCATTGTGTACTGTACTCAGGTGCTGATACTGTTACTGTAATGATTGCAGTGTATGTATGCCATGGTCTGCCATTGTGTACTGTACTCAGGCGCTGATACTGTTACTGTAATGATTGCTGTGAGTGTGCCATGGTCTGCCATTGTGAATTATACTCAGGTACTGATACTGTTACTGTAATGATTGCTGTGTATGTATGCCATGGTCTGCAATTGTGTAGTGTATGTACTCAGGCGCTGATACTGTTACTGTAATGATTGCTGTGTATGTATGCCATGGTCTGCCAATGTGTATGTACTCAGGTGCTGATACTGTTACTGTAATGATTGCTGTGTGTGTATGCCATGGTCTGCAATTGTGTAGTGTATGTACTCAGGTGCTGATACTGTTACTGTAATGATTGCTGTGTATGTATGCCATGGTCTGCCTTTGTGTAGTGTACGCAGGTGCTGACACTGTTACTGTAATGATTGCTGTGTATGTATGCCATGGTCTGCCATTGTGTACTGTACTCAGGTACTGATACTGTTACTGTAATGATTGCTGTGTATGTATGCCATGGTCTGCCATTGTGTAGTGTACTCAGGCGCTGATACTGTTACTGTAATAATTGCTGTGTATGTATGCCATGGTCTGCCATTGTGTAGTGTACTCAGGCGCTGATACTGTTACTGCAATGATTGCTGTGTATGTATGCCATGGTCTGCCATTGTGTAGTGTACTCAGGCGCTGATACTGTTACTGTAATGATTGCTGTGTATGTATGCCATGGTCTGCCATTGTGTAGTGTACTCAGGCGCTGATACTGTTACTGTAATGATTGCTGTGTATGTATTCCATGGTCTGCCATTGTGTACTGTACTCAGGCACTGATACTGTTACTGTAATGATTGCTGTGTATGTATGCCATGGTCTGCCATTGTGTAGTGTACTCAGGCGCTGATACTGTTACTGTAATGATTGCTGTGTATGTATGCCATGGTCTGCCATTGTGTACTGTACTCAGGCGCTGATACTGTTACTGTAATGATTGCTGTGTATGTATGCCATGGTCTGCCATTGTGGACTGTACTCAGGTACTGATACTGTTACTGTAATGATTGCTGTGTATGTATGCCATGGTCTGCCATTGTGAATTATACTCAGGTGCTGATACTGTTACTGTAATGATTGCTGTGTAGGTGTGCCATGGTCTGCCATTGTGAATTATACTCAGGTGCTGATACTGTTACTGTAATGATTGCTGTGTATGTATGCCATGGTCTGCCATTGTGTACTGTACTCAGGCGCTGATACTGTTACTGTAATGATTGCTGTGTATGTATGCCATGGTCTGCCATTGTGTACTGTACTCAGGTACTGATACTGTTACTGTAATGATTGCTGTGTGTGTATGCCATGGTCTGCCATTGTGTACTGTACTCAGGTGCTGATACTGTTACTGTAATGATTGCTGTGTATGTATGCCATGGTCTGCCATTGTGTACTGTACTCAGGTGCTGATACTGTTACTGTAATGATTGCTGTGTATGTACGCCATGGTCTGCCATTGTGTACTGTACTCAGGTGCTGATACTGTTACTGTAATGATTGCTGTGTATGTGTGCCATGGTCTGCCATTGTGAATTATACTCAGGTACTGATACTGTTACTGTAATGATTGCTGTGTACGTGTGCCATGGTCTGCCATTGTGTACTGTACTCACGTTCTGATACTGTTACTGTAATGATTGCTGTGAGTGTGCCATGGTCTGCCATTGTGTAGTGTACTCAGGCGCTGATACTGTTACTGTAATGATTGCTGTGTGTGTATGCCATAGTCTGCGATTGTGTAGTGTACTCAGGCGCTGATACTGTTACTGTAATGATTGCTGTGTATGTATGCCATGGTCTGCCATTGTGTACTGTACTCAGGCACTGATACTGTTACTGTAATGATTGCTGTGTATGTATGCCATGGTCTGCAATTGTGTACTGTACGCAGGTGCTGATACTGTTACTGTAATGATTGCTGTGTATGTATGCCATGGTCTGCAATTGTGTACTGTACGCAGGTGCTGATACTGTTACTGTAATGATTGCTGTGTATGTGTGCCATGGTCTGCCATTGTGTAGTGTACTCAGGCGCTGATACTGTTACTGTAATGATTGCTGTGTATGTTTGCCATGGTCTGCCATTGTGTAGTGTATGTACTCAGGTGCTGATACTGTTACTGTAATGATTGCTGTGTGTGTATGCCATGGTCTGCCATTGTGTAGTGTACGCAGGTGCTGATACTGGTACTGTAATGATTGCTGTGTATGTGTGCCATGGTCTGCCATTGTGTACTGTACTCAGGCGCTGATACTGTTACTGTAATGATTGCTGTGTATGTATGCCATGGTCTGCCATTGTGTAGTGTACTCAGGCGCTGATACTGTTACTGTAATGATTGCTGTGTATGTATGCCATGGCCTGCCATTGTGTAGTGTACTCAGGCGCTGATACTGTTACTGTAATGATTGCTGTGTATGTATGCCATGGTCTGCCATTGTGTACTGTACTCAGGCGCTGATACTGTAATGATTGCTGTGTATGTATGCCATGGTCTGCCATTGTGTATGTACTCAGGCGCTGATACTGTTACTGTAATGATTGCTGTGTATGTATGCCATGGTCTGCCATTGTGTACTGTACTCGGGCGCTGATACTGTTACTGTAATGATTGCTGTGTATGTATGCCATGGCCTGCCATTGTGTAGTGTACTCAGGCGCTGATACTGTTACTGTAATGATTGCTGTGTATGTATGCCATGGTCTGCCATTGTGTACTGTACTCAGGCGCTGATACTGTAATGATTGCTGTGTATGTATGCCATGGTCTGCCATTGTGTATTGTACTCAGGCGCTGATACTGTTACTGTAATGATTGCTGTGTATGTGTGCCATGGTCTGCCATTGTGTACTGTACTCGGGCGCTGATACTGTTACTGTAATGATTGCTGTGTATGTATGCCATGGTCTGCCATTGTGTACTGTACTCAGGCGCTGATACTGTTACTGTAATGATTGCTGTGTATGTATGCCATGGTCTGCCATTGTGTACTGTACTCAGGCGCTGATACTGTTACTGTAATGATTGCTGTGTATGTATGCCATGGTCTGCCATTGTGTACTGTACTCAGGCGCTGATACTGTTACTGTAATGATTGCTGTGTATGTATGCCATGGTCTGCCATTGTGTAGTGTACTCAGGCGCTGATACTGTTACGGTAATGATTGCTCTGTATGTGTGCCATGGTATGCCATTGTGTACAGTACTCAGGCGCTGATACTGTCACGGTAATGATTGCTGTGTGTGTGCCATGGTCTGCCATTGTGTACTGTACTCAGGCACTGATACTGTTACTGTAATGATTGCTGTGTATGTGTGCCATGGTCTGCCATTGTGTAGTGTACTCAGGCGCTGATACTGTTACTGTAATGATTGCTGTGTATGTATGCCATGGCCTGCCATTGTGTAGTGTACTCAGGCGCTGATACTGTTACTGTAATGATTGCTGTGTATGTGTGCCATGGTCTGCCATTGTGTACTGTACTCAGGCGCTGATACTGTTACTGTAATGATTGCTGTGTATGTGTGCCATGGTCTGCCATTGTGTACTGTACTCAGGCGCTGATACTGTTACTGTAATGATTGCTGTGTATGTGTGCCATGGTCTGCCATTGTGTAGTGTACTCAGGCGCTGATACTGTTACTGTAATGATTTCTGTGTTTGTATGCCATGGTCTGCCATTGTGTAGTGTACTCAGGCGCTGATACTGTTACTGTAATGATTGCTGTGTATGTATGCCATGGTCTGCCATTGTGTAGTGTACTCAGGCGCTGATACTGTTACTGTAATGATTGCTGTTTATGTATGCCATGGTCTACCATTGTGTACTGTACTCAGGCGCTGATACTGTTACTGTAATGATTGCTGTGTATGTGTGCCATGGTCTGCCATTGTGTACTGTACTCAGGCGCTGATACTGTTACTGTAATGATTGCTGTGTATGTGTGCCATGGTCTGCCATTGTGTACTGTACTCAGGCGCTGATACTGTTACTGTAATGATTGCTGTGTATGTGTGCCATGGTCTGCCATTGTGTAGTGTACTCAGGCGCTGATACTGTTACTGTAATGATTGCTGTGTATGTGTGCCATGGTCTGCCATTGTGTAGTGTACTCAGGCGCTGATACTGTTACTGTAATGATTGCTGTGTATGTGTGCCATGGTCTGCCATTGTGTACTGTACTCAGGCGCTGATACTGTTACTGTAATGATTGCTGTGTATGTGTGCCATGGTCTGCCATTGTGTACTGTGCTCAGGCGCTGATACTGATACTGTAATGATTGCTGTGTATGTGTGCCATGGCCTGCCATTGTGTACTGTACTCAGGCGCTGATACTGTTACTGTAATGATTGCTGTGTATGTGTGCCATGGCCTGCCATTGTGTTCTGTACTCAGGCACTGATACTGTTACTGTAATGATTGCTGTGTATGTGTGCCATGGCCTGCCATTGTGTAGTGTACTCAGGCGCTGATACTGTTACTGTAATGATTGCTGTGTATGTATGCCATGGTCTGCCATTGTGTACTGTACTCAGGCGCTGATACTGTTACTGTAATGATTCCTGTGTATGTATGCCATGGTCTGCCATTGTGTACTGTACTCAGGCGCTGATACTGTTACTGTAATGATTGCTGTGTATGTATGCCATGGTCTGCCATTGTGTAGTGTACTCAGGCGCTGATACTGTTACTGTAATGATTGCTGTGTATGTATGCCATGGTCTGCCATTGTGTAGTGTATGTACTCAGGTGCTGATACTGTTACTGTAATGATTGCTGTGTATGTATGCCATGGTCTGCCATTGTGTAGTGTACTCAGGCTCTGATACTGTTACTGTAATGATTGCTGTGTATGTATGCCATGGTCTGCCATTGTGTAGTGTACTCAGGCGCTGATACTGTTACTGTAATGATTGCTGTGTATGTATGCCATGGTCTGCCATTGTGTACTGTACTCAGGCGCTGATACTGTTACTGTAATGATTGCTGTGTATGTATGCCATGGTCTGCCATTGTGTACTTTACTCAGGCGCTGATACTGTTACTGTAATGATTGCTGTGTATGTATGCCATGGTCTGCCATTGTGTACTGTACTCAGGCGCTGATACTGTTACTGTAATGATTGCTGTGTATGTATGCCATGGTCTGCCATTGTGTACTGTACTCAGGCGCTGATACTGTTACTGTAATGATTGCTGTGTATGTATGCCATGGTCTGCCATTGTGTACTGTACTCAGGCGCTGATACTGTTACTGTAATGATTGCTGTGTATGTATGCCATGGTCTGCCATTGTGTAGTGTATGTACTCAGGTGCTGATACTGTTACTGTAATGATTGCTGTGTATGTATGCCATGGTCTGCCATTGTGTACTGTACTCAGGCGCTGATACTGTTACTGTAATGATTGCTGTGTATGTATGCCATGGTCTGCCATTGTGTAGTGTACTCAGGCGCTGATACTGTTACTGTAATGATTGCTGTGTATGTATGCCATGGTCTGCCATTGTGTACTGTACTCAGGCGCTGATACTGTTACTGTAATGATTGCTGTGTATGTATGCCATGGTCTGCCATTGTGTACTTTACTCAGGCGCTGATACTGTTACTGTAATGATTGCTGTGTATGTATGCCATGGTCTGCCATTGTGTACTGTACTCAGGCGCTGATACTGTTACTGTAATGATTGCTGTGTATGTATGCCATGGTCTGCCATTGTGTACTGTACTCAGGCGCTGATACTGTTACTGTAATGATTGCTGTGTATGTATGCCATGGTCTGCCATTGTGTAGTGTACTCAGGCGCTGATACTGTTACTGTAATGATTGCTGTGTGTGTATGCCATGGTCTGCCATTTTGTACTGTACTCAGGCGCTGATACTGTTACTGTAATGATTGCTGTGTATGTGTGCCATGGTCTGCCATTGTGTACTGTACTCAGGCGCTGATACTGATACTGTAATGATTGCTGTGTATGTATGCCTTGGTCTGCCATTGTGTAGGGTACTCAGGCGCTGATATTGTTACTGTAATGATTGCTGTGTGTGTATGCCATGGTCTGCCATTGTGTACTGTACTCAGGCGCTGATATTGTTACTGTAATGATTGCTGTGTGTGTTTGCCATGGTCTGCCATTGTGTACTGTACTCAGGTGCTGATACTGTTACTGTAATGATTGCTGTGTATGTGTGCCATTGCCTGCCATTGTGTAGTGTACTCAGGCGCTGATACTGTTACTGTAATGATTGCTGTGTATGTGTGCCATGGCCTGCCATTGTGTAGTGTACTCAGGCGCTGATACTGTTACTGTAATGATTGCTGTGTATGTATGCCATGGTCTGCCATTGTGTAGTGTATGTACTCAGGCGCTGATACTGTTACTGTAATGATTGCTGTGTATGTATGCCATGGTCTGCCATTGTGCACTGTACTCAGGCGCTGATACTGTTACTGTAATGATTGCTGTGTATGTATGCCATGGTCTGCCATTGTGTAGTGTACTCAGGCGCTGATACTGTTACTGTAATGATTGCTGTGTATGTATGCCATGGTCTGCCATTGTGTAGTGTACTCAGGCGCTGATACTGTTACTGTAATGATTGCTGTGTATGTATGCCATGGTCTGCCATTGTGCACTGTACTCAGGCGCTGATACTGTTACTGTAATGATTGCTGTGTATGTATGCCATGGTCTGCCATTGTGTAGTGTACTCAGGCGCTGATACTGTTACTGTAATGATTGCTGTGTATGTATGCCATGGTCTGCCATTGTGTAGTGTACTCAGGCGCTGATACTGTTACTGTAATGATTGCTGTGTATGTATGCCATGGTCTGCCATTGTGTACTGTACTCAGGCGCTGATACTGTTACTGTAATGATTGCTATGTATGTATGCCATGGTCTGCCATTGTGTACTGTACTCAGGCGCTGATACTGTTACTGTAATGATTGCTGTGTATGTGTGCCATGGTCTGCCATTGTGTAGTGTACTCAGGCGCTGATACTGTTACTGTAATGATTGCTGTGTATGTATGCCATGGTCTGCCATTGTGTACTGTACTCAGGCGCTGATACTGTTACTGTAATGATTGCTGTGTATGTATGCCATGGTCTGCCATTGTGTAGTATACTCAGGCGCTGATACTGTTACTGTAATGATTGCTGTGTATGTATGCCATGGTCTGCCATTGTGTACTGTACTCAGGTACTGATACTGTTACTGTAATGATTGCTCTGTATGTATGCCATGGTCTGCCAATGTGAATTATACTCAGGTGCTGATACTGTTACTGTAATGATTGCTGTGTAGGTGTGCCATTGTCTGCCATTGTGAATTATACTCAGGTGCTGATACTGTTACTGTAATGATTGCTGTGTATGTATGCCATGGTCTGCCATTGTGTACTGCACTCAGGCGCTGATACTGTTACTGTAATGATTGCTGTGTATGTATGCCATGGTCTGCCATTGTGTAGTGCACTCAGGCGCTGATACTGTTACTGTAATGATTGCTGTGTATGTGTGCCATGGTCTGCCATTGTGTACTGTACTCAGGCGCTGATACTGTTACTGTAATGATTGCTGTGTGTGTGTGCCATGGTCTGCCATTGTGTACTGTACTCTGGTGCTGATACTGTTACTGTAATGATTGCTGTGTATGTATGCCATGGTCTGCCATGGTCTGCCATTGTGTACTGTACTCAGGCGCTGATACTGTTACTGTAATGATTGCAGTGTGTGTGTGCCATGGTCTGCCATTGTGTACTGTACTCAGGTGCTGATACTGTTACTGTAATGATTGCTGTGTATGTATGCCATGGTCTGCCATTGTGTACTGTACTCAGGCGCTGATACTGTTACTGTAATGATTGCTGTGTATGTGTGCCATGGTCTGCCTTTGTGAATTATACTCAGGTACTGATACTGTTACTGTAATGATTGCTGTGTACGTGGGCCATGGTCTGCCATTGTGTACTGTACTCAGGTACTGATACTGTTACTGTAATGATTGCTGTGTGTGTGCCATGGTCTGCCATTGTGTAGTGTACTCAGGCGCTGATACTGTTACTGTAATGATTGCTGTGTATGTATGCCATGGTCTGCAATTGTGTAGTGTATGTACTCAGGTGCTGATACTGTTACTGTAATGATTGCTGTGTGTGTATGCCATGGTCTGCCATTGTGTAGTGTACTCAGGCGCTGATACTGTTACTGTAATGATTGCTGTGTATGTATGCCATGGTCTGCCATTGTGTACTGTACTCAGGCACTGATACTGTTACTGTAATGATTGCTGTGTATGTATGCCATGGTCTGCCATTGTGTAATGTACGCAGGTGCTGATACTGTTACTGTAATGATTGCTGTGTATGTATGCCATGGTCTGCCATTGTGTAGTGTACTCAGGCGCTGATACTGTTACTGTAATGATTGCTGTGTATGTATGCCATGGTCTGCCATTGTGTAGTGTATGTACTCAGGTGCTGATACTGTTACTGTAATGATTGCTGTGTGTGTATGCCATGGTCTGCCATTGTGTAGTGTACGCAGGTGCTGATACTGTTACTGTAATGATTGCTGTGTATGTATGCCATGGTCTGCCATTGTGTACTGTACTCAGGCGCTGATACTGTTACTGTAATGATTGCTGTGTATGTATGCCATGGTCTGCCATTGTGTAGTGTATGTACTCAGGTGCTGATACTGTTACTGTAATGATTGCTGTGTGTGTATGCCATGGTCTGCCATTGTGTAGTGTACGCAGGTGCTGATACTGTTACTGTAATGATTGCTGTGTATGTGTGCCATGGTCTGCCATTGTGTACTGTACTCAGGCGCTGATACTGTTACTGTAATGATTGCTGTGTATGTGTGCCATGGTCTGCCATTGTGTAGTGTACTCAGGCGCTGATACTGTTACTGTAATGATTGCTGTGTATGTATGCCATGGCCTGCCATTGTGTAGTGTACTCAGGCGCTGGTACTGTTACTGTAATGATTGCTGTGTATGTATGCCATGGTCTGCCATTGTGTACTGTACTCAGGCGCTGATACTGATACTGTAATGATTGCTGTGTATGTATGCCATGGTCTGCCATTGTGTATTGTACTCAGGCACTGATACTGTTACTGTAATGATTGCTGTGTATGTATGCCATGGTCTGCCATTGTGTACTGTACTCAGGCGCTGATACTGTTACTGTAATGATTGCTGTGTATGTATGCCATGGTCTGCCATTGTGTACTGTACTCGGGCGCTGATACTGTTACTGTAATGATTGCTGTGTATGTGTGCCATGGTCTGCCATTGTGTACTGTACTCGGGCGCTGATACTGTTACTGTAATGATTGCTGTGTATGTATGCCATGGTCTGCCATTGTGTACTGTACTCAGGCGCTGATACTGTTACTGTAATGATTGCTGTGTATGTATGCCATGGTCTGCCATTGTGTACTGTACTCAGGTGCTGATACTGTTACTGTAATGATTGCTGTGTATGTATGCCATGGTCTGCCATTGTGTAGTGTACTCAGGCGCTGATACTGTTACTGTAATGATTGCTGTGTATGTATGCCATGGTCTGCCATTGTGTAGTATACTCAGGCGCTGATACTGTTACTGTAATGATTGCTGTGTATGTATGCCATGGTCTGCCATTGTGTAGTGTACTCAGGCGCTGATACTGTTACTGTAATGATTGCTGTGTATGTATGCCATGGTCTGCCATTGTGTACTGTACTCAGGCGCTGATACTGTTACTGTAATGATTGCTGTGTATGTATGCCATGGTCTGCCATTGTGTACTGTACTCAGGCGCTGATACTGTTACTGTAATGATTGCTGTGTATGTGTGCCATGGCCTGCCATTGTGTAGTGTACTCAGGCGCTGATACTGTTACTGTAATGATTGCTGTGTATGTATGCCATGGTCTGCCATTGTGTAGTGTATGTACTCAGGCGCTGATACTGTTACTGTAATGATTGCTGTGTGTGTATGCCATGGTCTGCCATTGTGTACTGTACTCAGGTGCTGATACTGTTACTGTAATGATTGCTGTGTATGTATGCCATGGTCTGCCATTGTGTACTGTATTCAGGTACTGATACTGTTACTGTAATGATTGCTGTGTATGTATGCCATGGTCTGCCATTGTGTATTGTACTCAGGCGCTGATACTGTTACTGTAATGATTGCTGTGTATGTATGCCATGGTCTGCCATTGTGTAGTGTATGTACTCAGGCGCTGATACTGTTACTGTAATGATTGCTGTGTATGTGTGCCATGGTCTGCCATTGTGTACTGTACTCAGGCGCTGATACTGTTACTGTAATGATTGCTGTGTGTGTATGCCATGGTCTGCCATTGTGTACTGTACTCAGGTGCTGATACTGTTACTGTAATGATTGCTGTGTATGTATGCCATGGTCTGCCATTGTGTACTGTATTCAGGTACTGATACTGTTACTGTAATGATTGCTGTGTATGTGTGCCATGGTCTGCCATTGTGTACTGTACTCAGGCGCTGATACTGTTACTGTAATGATTACTGTGTGTGTGTGCCATGGTCTGCCATTGTGTACTGTACTCTGGTGCTGATACTGTTACTGTAATGATTGCTGTGTATGTATGCTATGGTCTGCCATGGTCTGCCATTGTGTACTGTACTCAGGCGCTGATACTGTTACTGTAATGATTGCTGTGTGTGTGTGCCATGGTCTGCCATTGTGTACTGTACTCAGGTGCTGATACTGTTACTGTAATGATTGCTGTGTATGTATGCCATGGTCTGCCATTGTGTACTGTACTCAGGCGCTGATACTGTTACTGTAATGATTGCTGTGTATGTGTGCCATGGTCTGCCTTTGTGAATTATACTCAGGTACTGATACTGTTACTGTAATGATTGCTGTGTACGTGGGCCATGGTCTGCCATTGTGTACTGTACTCAGGTACTGATACTGTTACTGTAATGATTGCTGTGTGTGTGCCATGGTCTGCCATTGTGTAGTGTACTCAGGCGCTGATACTGTTACTGTAATGATTGCTGTGTATGTATGCCATGGTCTGCAATTGTGTAGTGTATGTACTCAGGTGCTGATACTGTTACTGTAATGATTGCTGTGTGTGTATGCCATGGTCTGCCATTGTGTAGTGTATTCAGGCGCTGATACTGTTACTGTAATGATTGCTGTGTATGTATGCCATGGTCTGCCATTGTGTACTGTACTCAGGCTCTGATACTGTTACTGTAATGATTGCTGTGTATGTATGCCATGGTCTGCCATTGTGTAATGTACGCAGGTGCTGATACTGTTACTGTAATGATTGCTGTGTATGTATGCCATGGTCTGCCATTGTGTAGTGTACTCAGGCGCAGATACTGTTACTGTAATGATTGCTGTGTATGCATGCCATGGTCTGCCATTGTGTAGTGTATGTACTCAGGTGCTGATACTGTTACTGTAATGATTGCTGTGTGTGTGTGCCATGGTCTGCCATTGCGTAGTGTACGCAGGTGCTGATACTGTTACTGTAATGATTGCTGTGTATGTGTGCCATGGTCTGCCATTGTGTACTGTACTCAGGGGCTGATACTGTTACTGTAATGATTGCTGTGTATGTATGCCATTGTCTGCCATTGTGTAGTGTACTCAGGCGCTGATACTGTTACTGTAATGATTGCTGTGTATGTATGCCATGGCCTGCCATTGTGTAGTGTACTCAGGCGCTGGTACTGTTACTGTAATGATTGCTGTGTATGTATGCCATGGTCTGCCATTGTGTACTGTACTCAGGCGCTGATACTGATACTGTAATGATTGCTGTGTATGTATGCCATGGTCTGCCATTGTGTATTGTACTCAGGCGCTGATACTGTTACTGTAATGATTGCTGTGTATGTATGCCATGGTCTGCCATTGTGTACTGTACTCAGGCGCTGATACTGTTACTGTAATGATTGCTGTGTATGTATGCCATGGTCTGCCATTGTGTACTGTACTCGGGCGCTGATACTGTTACTGTAATGATTGCTGTGTATGTGTGCCATGGTCTGCCATTGTGTACTGTACTCGGGCGCTGATACTGTTACTGTAATGATTGCTGTGTATGTATGCCATGGTCTGCCATTGTGTACTGTACTCAGGCGCTGATACTGTTACTGTAATGATTGCTGTGTATGTATGCCATGGTCTGCCATTGTGTACTGTACTCAGGCACTGATACTGTTACTGTAATGATTGCTGTGTATGTATGCCATGGTCTGCCATTGTGTAGTGTACTCAGGCGCTGATACTGTTACTGTAATGATTGCTGTGTATGTATGCCATGGTCTGCCATTGTGTAGTATACTCAGGCGCTGATACTGTTACTGTAATGATTGCTGTGTATGTATGCCATGGTCTGCCATTGTGTAGTGTACTCAGGCGCTGATACTGTTACTGTAATGATTGCTGTGTATGTATGCCATGGTCTGCCATTGTGTACTGTACTCAGGCGCTGATACTGTTACTGTAATGATTGCTGTGTATGTATGCCATGGTCTGCCATTGTGTAGTGTATGTACTCAGGCGCTGATACTGTTACTGTAATGATTGCTGTGTGTGTATGCCATGGTCTGCCATTGTGTACTGTACTCAGGTGCTGATACTGTTACTGTAATGATTGCTGTGTATGTATGCCATGGTCTGCCATTGTGTACTGTATTCAGGCACTGATACTGTTACTGTAATGATTGCTGTGTATGTATGCCATGGTCTGCCATTGTGTATTGTACTCAGGCGCTGATACTGTTACTGTAATGATTGCTGTGTATGTATGCCATGGTCTGCCATTGTGTAGTGTATGTACTCAGGCGCTGATACTGTTACTGTACTGATTGCTGTGTATGTATGCCATGGTCTGCCATTGTGCACTGTACTCAGGCGCTGATACTGTTACTGTAATGATTGCTGTGTATGTATGCCATGGTCTGCCATTGTGTACTGTACTCAGGTACTGTTACTGTTACTGTAATGATTGCTGTGTATGTATGCCATGGTCTGCCATTGTGTACTGTACTCAGGCGCTGATACTGTTACTGTAATGATTGCTGTGTATGTGTGCCATGGTCTGCCATTGTGTACTGTACTCAGGCGCTGATACTGTTACTGTAATGATTGCTGTGTATGTGTGGCATGGTCTGCCATTGTGTAGTGTACTCAGGTACTGATACTGTTACTGTAATGATTGCTGTGTATGTGTGCCATGGTCTGCCATTGTGTAGTGTACTCAGGCGCTGATACTGTTACTGTAATGATTGCTGTGTATGTGTGGCATGGTCTGCCATTGTGTAGTGTACTCAGGTACTGATACTGTTACTGTAATGATTGCTGTGTATGTGTGCCATGGTCTACCATTGTGTAGTGTACTCAGGCGCTGATACTGTTACTGTAATGATTGCTGTGTATGTATGCCATGGTCTGCCATTGTGTACTGTACTCAGGCGCTGATACTGTTACTGTAATGATTGCTGTGTATGTATGCCATGGTCTGCCATTGTGTAGTATACTCAGGCGCTGATACTGTTACTGTAATGATTGCTGTGTATGTATGCCATGGTCTGCCATTGTGTAGTGTACTCAGGCGCTGATACTGTTACTGTAATGATTGCTGTGTATGTATGCCATGGTCTGCCATTGTGTACTGTACTCAGGCGCTGATACTGTTACTGTTATGATTGCTGTGTATGTATGCCATGGTCTGCCATTGTGTACTGTACTCAGGCGCTGATACTGTTACTGTAATGATTGCTGTGTATGTGTGCCATGGCCTGCCATTGTGTAGTGTACTCAGGCGCTGATACTGTTACTGTAATGATTGCTGTGTATGTATGCCATGGTCTGCCATTGTGTAGTGTATGTACTCAGGCGCTGATACTGTTACTGTAATGATTGCTGTGTGTGTATGCCATGGTCTGCCATTGTGTACTGTACTCAGGTGCTGATACTGTTACTGTAATGATTGCTGTGTATGTATGCCATGGTCTGCCATTGTGTACTGTATTCAGGTACTGATACTGTTACTGTAATGATTGCTGTGTATGTATGCCATGGTCTGCCATTGTGTATTGTACTCAGGCGCTGATACTGTTACTGTAATGATTGCTGTGTATGTATGCCATGGTCTGCCATTGTGTAGTGTATGTACTCAGGCGCTGATACTGTTACTGTAATGATTGCTGTGTATGTATGCCATGGTCTGCCATTGTGCACTGTACTCAGGCGCTGATACTGTTACTGTAATGATTGCTGTGTATGTATGCCATGGTCTGCCATTGTGTACTGTACTCAGGTACTGTTACTGTTACTGTAATGATTGCTGTGTATGTATGCCATGGTCTGCCATTGTGTACTGTACTCAGGCACTGATACTGTTACTGTAATGATTGCTGTGTATGTGTGCCATGGTCTGCCATTGTGTACTGTACTCAGGCGCTGATACTGTTACTGTAATGATTGCTGTGTATGTATGCCATGGTCTGCCATTGTGTACTGTACTCAGGTACTGATACTGTTACTGTAATGATTGCTGTGTATGTGTGCCATGGTCTTCCATTGTGTAGTGTACTCAGGCGCTGATACTGTTACTGTAATGATTGCTGTGTATGTATGCCATGGTCTGCCATTGTGTAGTGTACTCAGGCGCTGATACTGTTACTGTAATGATTGCTGTGTATGTATGCCATGGTCTGCCATTGTGTACTGTACTCAGGCGCTGATACTGTTACTGTAATGATTGCTGTGTGTGTGTGCCATGGTCTGCCATTGTGTAGTGTACTCAGGCACTGATACTGTTACTGTAATGATTGCTGTGTATGTATGCCATGGTCTGCCATTGTGTACTGTACTCAGGTTCTGATACTGTTACTGTAGTGATTGCTGTGTATGTGTGCCATGGTCTGCCATTGTGTACTGTACTCAGGTGCTGATACTGTTACTGTAATGATTGCTGTGTATGTATGCCATGGTCTGCCATTGTGTACTGTACTCAGGCGCTGATACTGTTACTGTAATGATTGCTGTGTATGTATGCCATGGTCTGCCATTGTGTAGTGTACTCAGGCGCTGATACTGTTACTGTAATGATTGCTGTGTATGTATGCCATGGTCTGCCATTGTGTACTGTACTCAGGCACTAATACTGTTACTGTAATGATTGCTGTGTATGTATGCCATGGTCTGCCATTGTATACTGTACTCAGGCGCTGATACTGTTACTGTAATGATTGCTGTGTATGTATGCCATGGTCCGCCATTGTGTACTGTACTCAGGTACTGATACTGTTACTGTAATGATTGCTGTGTATGTATACCATGGTCTGCCATTGTGAATTATACTCAGGTGCTGATACTGTTACTGTAATGATTGCTGTGTAGGTGTGCCATGGTCTGCCATTGTGAATTATACTCAGGTGCTGATACTGTTACTGTAATGATTGCTGTGTATGTATGCCATGGTCTGCCATTGTGTACTGTACTCAGGCGCTGATACTGTTACTGTAATGATTGCTGTGTATGTATGCCATGGTCTGCCATTGTGTACTGTACTCAGGTACTGATACTGTTACTGTAATGATTGCTGTGTGTGTATGCCATGGTCTGCCATTGTGTACTGTACTCAGGTGCTGATACTGTTACTGTAATGATTGCTGTGTATGTATGCCATGGTCTGCCATTGTGTACTGTACTCAGGCGCTGATACTGTTACTGTAATGATTGCTGTGAGTGTGCCATAGTCTGCCATTGTGAATTATACTCAGGTACTGATACTGTTACTGTAATGATTGCTGTGTATGTATGCCATGGTCTGCAATTGTGTAGTGTATGTACTCAGGTGCTGATACTGTTACTGTAATGATTGCTGTGTATGTATGCCATGGTCTGCCATTGTGTAGTGTACTCAGGCGCTGATACTGTTACTGTAATGATTGCTGTGTATGTATGCCATGGTCTGCCATTGTGTATGTACTCAGGTGCTGATACTGTTACTGTAATGATTGCTGTGTGTGTATGCCATGGTCTGCAATTGTGTAGTGTATGTACTCAGGTGCTGATACTGTTACTGTAATGATTGCTGTGTATGTATGCCATGGTCTGCCTTTGTGTAGTGTACGCAGGTGCTGACACTGTTACTGTAATGATTGCTGTGTGTGTATGCCATGGTCTGCCATTGTGTACTGTACTAAGGTACTGATACTGTTACTGTAATGATTGCTGTGTATGTATGCCATGGTCTGCCATTGTGTAGTGTACTCAGGCGCTGATACTGTTACTGTAATGATTGCTGTGTATGTATGCCATGGTCTGCCATTGTGTAGTGTACTCAGGCGCTGATACTGTTACTGTAATGATTGCTGTGTATGTATGCCATGGTCTGCCATTGTGTACTGTACTCAGGCGCTGATACTGTTACTGTAATGATTGCTGTGTATGTGTGCCATGGTCTGCCATTGTGTACTGTACTCAGGCGCTGATACTGTTACTGTAATGATTGCTGTGTATGTATGCCATGGTCTGCCATTGTGTACTGTACTCAGGTACTGATACTGTTACTGTAATGATTGCTGTGTATGTGTGCCATGGTCTTCCATTGTGTAGTGTACTCAGGCGCTGATACTGTTACTGTAATGATTGCTGTGTATGTATGCCATGGTCTGCCATTGTGTAGTGTACTCAGGCACTGATACTGTTACTGTAATGATTGCTGTGTATGTATGCCATGGTCTGCCATTGTGTACTGTACTCAGGCGCTGATACTGTTACTGTAATGATTGCTGTGTGTGTGTGCCATGGTCTGCCATTGTGTAGTGTACTCAGGCACTGATACTGTTACTGTAATGATTGCTGTGTATGTATGCCATGGTCTGCCATTGTGTACTGTACTCAGGTTCTGATACTGTTACTGTAGTGATTGCTGTGTATGTGTGCCATGGTCTGCCATTGTGTACTGTACTCAGGTGCTGATACTGTTACTGTAATGATTGCTGTGTATGTATGCCATGGTCTGCCATTGTGTACTGTACTCAGGCGCTGATACTGTTACTGTAATGATTGCTGTGTATGTATGCCATGGTCTGCCATTGTGTAGTGTACTCAGGCGCTGATACTGTTACTGTAATGATTGCTGTGTATGTATGCCATGGTCTGCCATTGTGTACTGTACTCAGGCACTAATACTGTTACTGTAATGATTGCTGTGTATGTATGCCATGGTCTGCCATTGTATACTGTACTCAGGCGCTGATACTGTTACTGTAATGATTGCTGTGTATGTATGCCATGGTCTGCCATTGTGTACTGTACTCAGGTACTGATACTGTTACTGTAATGATTGCTGTGTATGTATACCATGGTCTGCCATTGTGAATTATACTCAGGTGCTGATACTGTTACTGTAATGATTGCTGTGTAGGTGTGCCATGGTCTGCCATTGTGAATTATACTCAGGTGCTGATACTGTTACTGTAATGATTGCTGTGTATGTATGCCATGGTCTGCCATTGTATACTGTACTCAGGCGCTGATACTGTTACTGTAATGATTGCTGTGTATGTATGCCATGGTCTTCCATTGTGTACTGTACTCAGGTACTGATACTGTTACTGTAATGATTGCTGTGTATGTATACCATGGTCTGCCATTGTGAATTATACTCAGGTGCTGATACTGTTACTGTAATGATTGCTGTGTAGGTGTGCCATGGTCTGCCATTGTGAATTATACTCAGGTGCTGATACTGTTACTGTAATGATTGCTGTGTGTGTATGCCATGGTCTGCCATTGTGTACTGTACTCAGGTACTGATACTGTTACTGTAATGATTGCTGTGTGTGTATGCCATGGTCTGCCATTGTGAATTATACTCAGGTGCTGATACTGTTACTGTAATGATTGCTGTGTATGTATGCCATGGTCTGCCATTGTATACTGTACTCAGGCGCTGATACTGTTACTGTAATGATTGCTGTGTATGTATGCCATGGTCCGCCATTGTGTACTGTACTCAGGTACTGATACTGTTACTGTAATGATTGCTGTGTATGTATACCATGGTCTGCCATTGTGAATTATACTCAGGTGCTGATACTGTTACTGTAATGATTGCTGTGTAGGTGTGCCATGGTCTGCCATTGTGAATTATACTCAGGTGCTGATACTGTTACTGTAATGATTGCTGTGTATGTATGCCATGGTCTGCCATTGTGTACTGTACTCAGGCGCTGATACTGTTACTGTAATGATTGCTGTGTATGTATGCCATGGTCTGCCATTGTGTACTGTACTCAGGTACTGATACTGTTACTGTAATGATTGCTGTGTGTGTATGCCATGGTCTGCCATTGTGTACTGTACTCAGGTGCTGATACTGTTACTGTAATGATTGCTGTGTATGTATGCCATGGTCTGCCATTGTGTACTGTACTCAGGCGCTGATACTGTTACTGTAATGATTGCTGTGAGTGTGCCATAGTCTGCCATTGTGAATTATACTCAGGTACTGATACTGTTACTGTAATGATTGCTGTGTATGTATGCCATGGTCTGCAATTGTGTAGTGTATGTACTCAGGTGCTGATACTGTTACTGTAATGATTGCTGTGTATGTATGCCATGGTCTGCCATTGTGTAGTGTACTCAGGCGCTGATACTGTTACTGTAATGATTGCTGTGTATGTATGCCATGGTCTGCCATTGTGTATGTACTCAGGTGCTGATACTGTTACTGTAATGATTGCTGTGTGTGTATGCCATGGTCTGCAATTGTGTAGTGTATGTACTCAGGTGCTGATACTGTTACTGTAATGATTGCTGTGTATGTATGCCATGGTCTGCCTTTGTGTAGTGTACGCAGGTGCTGACACTGTTACTGTAATGATTGCTGTGTGTGTATGCCATGGTCTGCCATTGTGTACTGTACTAAGGTACTGATACTGTTACTGTAATGATTGCTGTGTATGTATGCCATGGTCTGCCATTGTGTAGTGTACTCAGGCGCTGATACTGTTACTGTAATGATTGCTGTGTATGTATGCCATGGTCTGCCATTGTGTAGTGTACTCAGGCGCTGATACTGTTACTGTAATGATTGCTGTGTATGTATGCCATGGTCTGCCATTGTGTACTGTACTCAGGCGCTGATACTGTTACTGTAATGATTGCTGTGTATGTGTGCCATGGTCTGCCATTGTGTACTGTACTCAGGCGCTGATACTGTTACTGTAATGATTGCTGTGTATGTATGCCATGGTCTGCCATTGTGTACTGTACTCAGGTACTGATACTGTTACTGTAATGATTGCTGTGTATGTGTGCCATGGTCTTCCATTGTGTAGTGTACTCAGGCGCTGATACTGTTACTGTAATGATTGCTGTGTATGTATGCCATGGTCTGCCATTGTGTAGTGTACTCAGGCGCTGATACTGTTACTGTAATGATTGCTGTGTATGTATGCCATGGTCTGCCATTGTGTACTGTACTCAGGCGCTGATACTGTTACTGTAATGATTGCTGTGTGTGTGTGCCATGGTCTGCCATTGTGTAGTGTACTCAGGCACTGATACTGTTACTGTAATGATTGCTGTGTATGTATGCCATGGTCTGCCATTGTGTACTGTACTCAGGTTCTGATACTGTTACTGTAGTGATTGCTGTGTATGTGTGCCATGGTCTGCCATTGTGTACTGTACTCAGGTGCTGATACTGTTACTGTAATGATTGCTGTGTATGTATGCCATGGTCTGCCATTGTGTACTGTACTCAGGCGCTGATACTGTTACTGTAATGATTGCTGTGTATGTATGCCATGGTCTGCCATTGTGTAGTGTACTCAGGCGCTGATACTGTTACTGTAATGATTGCTGTGTATGTATGTCATGGTCTGCCATTGTGTACTGTACTCAGGCACTAATACTGTTACTGTAATGATTGCTGTGTATGTATGCCATGGTCTGCCATTGTATACTGTACTCAGGCGCTGATACTGTTACTGTAATGATTGCTGTGTATGTATGCCATGGTCTGCCATTGTGTACTGTACTCAGGTACTGATACTGTTACTGTAATGATTGCTGTGTATGTATACCATGGTCTGCCATTGTGAATTATACTCAGGTGCTGATACTGTTACTGTAATGATTGCTGTGTAGGTGTGCCATGGTCTGCCATTGTGAATTATACTCAGGTGCTGATACTGTTACTGTAATGATTGCTGTGTATGTATGCCATGGTCTGCCATTGTATACTGTACTCAGGCGCTGATACTGTTACTGTAATGATTGCTGTGTATGTATGCCATGGTCTTCCATTGTGTACTGTACTCAGGTACTGATACTGTTACTGTAATGATTGCTGTATATGTATACCATGGTCTGCCATTGTGAATTATACTCAGGTGCTGATACTGTTACTGTAATGATTGCTGTGTAGGTGTGCCATGGTCTGCCATTGTGAATTATACTCAGGTGCTGATACTGTTACTGTAATGATTGCTGTGTGTGTATGCCATGGTCTGCCATTGTGTACTGTACTCAGGTACTGATACTGTTACTGTAATGATTGCTGTGTGTGTATGCCATGGTCTGCCATTGTGTACTGTACTCAGGTGCTGATACTGTTACTGTAATGATTGCTGTGTATGTATGCCATGGTCTGCCATTGTGTACTGTACTCAGGCGCTGATACTGTTACTGTAATGATTGCTGTGTATGTATGCCATGGTCTGCCATTGTGTACTGTACTCAGGTACTGATACTGTTACTGTAATGATTGCTGTGTGTGTATGCCATGGTCTGCCATTGTGTACTGTACTCAGGTGCTGATACTGTTACTGTAATGATTGCTGTGTATGTATGCCATGGTCTGCCATTGTGTACTGTACTCAGGCGCTGATACTGTTACTGTAATGATTGCTGTGAGTGTGCCATAGTCTGCCATTGTGAATTATACTCAGGTACTGATACTGTTACTGTAATGATTGCTGTGTATGTATGCCATGGTCTGCAATTGTGTAGTGTATGTACTCAGGTGCTGATACTGTTACTGTAATGATTGCTGTGTGTGTATGCCATGGTCTGCCATTGTGTAGTGTACTCAGGCGCTGATACTGTTACTGTAATGATTGCTGTGTATGTATGCCATGGTCTGCCATTGTGTATGTACTCAGGTGCTGATACTGTTACTGTAATGATTGCTGTGTGTGTATGCCATGGTCTGCAATTGTGTAGTGTATGTACTCAGATGCTGATACTGTTACTGTAATGATTGCTGTGTATGTATGCCATGGTCTGCCTTTGTGTAGTGTACGCAGGTGCTGACACTGTTACTGTAATGATTGCTGTGTATGTATGCCATGGTCTGCCATTGTGTACTGTACTAAGGTACTGTTACTGTAATGATTGCTGTGTATGTATGCCATGGTCTGCCATTGTGTACTGTACTCAGGCGCTGATACTGTTACTGTAATGATTGCTGTGTATGTATGCCATGGTCTGCCATTGTGTAGTGTTCTCAGGCGCTGATACTGTTACTGTAATGATTGCTGTGTATGTATGCCATGGCCTGCCATTGTGTACTGTACTCAGGCGCTGATACTGTTACTGTAATGATTGCTGTGTATGTGTGCCATGGTCTGCCATTGTGTAGTGTACTCAGGCGCTGATACTGTTACTGTAATGATTGCTGTGTATGTGTGCCATGGTCTGCCATTGTGTACTGTACTCAGGCGCTGATACTGTTACTGTAATGATTGCTGTGTATGTGTGCCATGGCCTGCCATTGTGTACTGTACTCAGGCGCTGATACTGTTACTGTAATGATTGCTGTGTATGTGTGCCATGGTCTGCCATTGTGTAGTGTACTCATGCGCTGATACTGTTACTGTAATGATTGCTGTGTATGTATGCCATGGTCTGCCATTGTGTAGTGTATGTACTCAGGTGCTGATACTGTTACTGTAATGATTTCTGTGTATGTATGCCATGGTCTGCCATTGTGTAGTGTACTCAGGCGCTGATACTGTACTGTAATGATTGCTGTGTATGTATGCCATGGTCTGCCATTGTGTAGTGTACTCAGGCGCTGATACTGTTACTGTAATGATTGCTGTGTATGTATGCCATGGTCTGCCATTGTGTACTGTACTCAGGCGCTGATACTGTTACTGTAATGATTGCTGTGTATGTATGCCATGGTCTGCCATTGTGTACTTTACTCAGGCGCTGATACTGTTACTGTAATGATTGCTGTGTATGTATGCCATGGTCTGCCATTGTGTACTGTACTCAGGCGCTGATACTGTTACTGTAATGATTGCTGTGTATGTATGCCATGGTCTGCCATTGTCTAGTGTACTCAGGCGCTGATACTGTTACTGTAATGATAGCTGTGTGTGTATGCCATGGTCTGCCATTGTGAATTATACTCAGGTACTGATACTGTTACTGTATTGATTGCTGTGTATGTATGCCATGGACTGCCATTGTGAATTATACTCAGGTGCTGATACTGTTACTGTAATGATTGCTGTGTATGTATGCCATGGTCTGCCATTGTGTACTGTACTCAGGCGCTGATACTGTTACTGTAATGATTGCTGTGTATGTATGCCATGGTCTACCATTGTGTACTGTACTCAGGTACTGATACTGTTACTGTAATGATTGCTGTGTGTGTATGCCATGGTCTGCCATTGTGTACTGTACTCAGGTGCTGATACTGTTACTGTAATGATTGCTGTGTATGTATGCCATGGTCTGCCATTGTGTACTGTACTCAGGTGCTGATACTGTTACTGTAATGATTGCTGTGTATGTATGCCATGGTCTGCCATTGTGTACTTTACTCAGGCGCTGATACTGTTACTGTAATGATTGCTGTGTATGTATGCCATGGTCTGCCATTGTGTACTGTACTCAGGCGCTGATACTGTTACTGTAATGATTGCTGTGTATGTGTGCCATGGCCTGCCATTGTGTACTGTACTCAGGCGCTGATACTGTTACTGTAATGATTGCTGTGTATGTGTGCCATGGTCTGCCATTGTGTAGTGTACTCAGGCGCTGATACTGTTACTGTAATGATTGCTGTGTATGTATGCCATGGTCTGCCATTGTGTACTGTACTCAGGCGCTGATACTGTTACTGTAATGATTGTTGTGTATGTATGCCATGGTCTGCCATTGTGTACTGTACTCAGGCGCTGATACTGTTACTGTAATGATTGCTGTGTATGTATGCCATGGTCTGCCATTGTGTACTGTACTCAGGTGCTGATACTGTTACTGTAATGATTGCTGTGTATGTATGCCATGGTCTGCCATTGTGTAGTGTACTCAAGCGCTGATACTGTTACTGTAATGATTGCTGTGTATGTATGCCATGGTCTGCCATTGTGTACTGTACTCAGGCGCTGATACTGTTACTGTAATGATTGCTGTGTATGTATGCCATGGTCTGCCATTGTCTAGTGTACTCAGGCGCTGATACTGTTACTGTAATGATTGCTGTGTGTGTATGCCATGGTCTGCCATTGTGAATTATACTCAGGTACTGATACTGTTACTGTAATGATTGCTGTGTATGTATGCCATGGTCTGCCATTGTGTAGTGTATGTACTCAGGTGCTGATACTGTTATTGTAATGATTGCTGTGTATGTATGCCATGGTCTGCCATTGTGTACTGTACTCAGGCGCTGATACTGTTACTGTAATGATTGCTGTGTATGTATGCCATGGTCTGCCATTGTGTACTGTACTCAGGCGCTGATACTGTTACTGTAATGATTGCTGTGTATGTGTGCCATGGTCTGCCATTGTGTACTGTACTCAGGCGCTGATACTGTTACTGTAATGATTGCTGTGTATGTATGCCATGGTCTGCCATTGTGTAGTGTACTCAGGCGCTGATACTGTTACTGTAATGATTGCTGTGTATGTGTGCCATGGTCTGCCATTGTGTACTGTACTCAGGCGCTGATACTGTTACTTTAATGATTGCTGTGTAGGTGTGCCATGGTCTGCCATTGTGAATTATACTCAGGTACTGATACTGTTACTGTAATGATTGCTGTGTATGTATGCCATGGTCTGCCATTGTGTACTGTACTCAGGCGCTGATACTGTTACTGTAATGATTGCTGTGTAGGTGTGCCATGGTCTGCCATTGTGAATTATACTCAGGTACTGATACTGTTACTGTAATGATTGCTGTGTATGTATGCCATGGTCTGCCATTGTGTACTGTACTCAGGTGCTTATACTGTTACTGTAATGATTGCTGTGTAGGTGTGCCATGGTCTGCCATTGTGAATTATACTCAGGCGCTGATACTGTTACTGTAATGATTGCTGTGTATGTATGCCATGGTCTGCCATTGTGTACTGTACTCAGGTGCTGATACTGTTACTGTAATGATTACTGTGTATGTATGCCATGGTCTGCCATTGTGTACTGTACTCAGGTACTGATACTGTTACTGTAATGATTGCTGTGTATGTATGCCATGGTCTGCCATTGTGAATTATACTCAGGTGCTGATACTGTTACTGTAATGATTGCTGTGTAGGTGTGCCATGGTCTGCCATTGTGAATTATACTCAGGTGCTGATACTGTTACTGTAATGATTACTGTGTATGTATTCCATGGTCTGCCATTGTGTACTGTACTCAGGCGCTGATACTGTTACTGTAATGATTGCTGTGTATGTATGCCATGGTCTGCCATTGTGTACTGTACTCAGGCGCTGATACTGTTACTGTAATGATTGCTGTGTGTGTGTGCCATGGTCTGCCATTGTGTACTGTACTCAGGTGCTGATACTGTTACTGTAATGATTGCTGTGTATGTATGCCATGGTCTGCATTGTGTACTGTACTCAGGCGCTGATACTGTTACTGTAATGATTGCTGTGTATGTGTGCCATGGTCTGCCATTGTGTACTGTACTCAGGCGCTGATACTGTTACTGTAATGATTGCTGTGTAGGTGTGCCATGGTCTGCCATTGTGAATTATACTCAGGTACTGATACTGTTACTGTAATGATTGCTGTGTATGTATGCCATGGTCTGCCATTGTGTACTGTACTCAGGCGCTGATACTGTTACTGTAATGATTGCTGTGTGTGTGTGCCATGGTCTGCCATTGTGTACTGTACTCAGGCGCTGATACTGTTACTGTAATGATTGCTGTGTATGTATGCCATGGTCTGCCATTGTGTACTGTACTCTGGCGCTGATACTGTTACTGTAATGATTGCTGTGTGTGTGTGCCATGGTCTGCCATTGTGTACTGTACTCAGGTGCTGATACTGTTACTGTAATGATTGCTGTGTATGTATGCCATGGTCTGCCATTGTGTACTGTACTCAGGTGCTGATACTGTTACTGTAATGATTGCTGTGTATGTGTGCCATGGTCTGCCTTTGTGAATTATACTCAGGTACTGATACTGTTACTGTAATGATTGCTGTGTACGTGTGCCATGGTCTGCCATTGTGTACTGTACTCAGGTACTGATACTGTTACTGTAAAGATTGCTGTGTGTGTGCCATGGTCTGCCATTGTGTAGTGTACTCAGGCGCTGATACTGTTACTGTAATGATTGCTGTGTATGTATGCCATGGTCTGCAATTGTGTAGTGTATGTACTCAGGTGCTGATACTGTTACTGTAATGATTGCTGTGTGTGTATGCCATGGTCTGCCATTGTGTAGTGTACTCAGGCGCTGATACTGTTACTGTAATGATTGCTGTGTATGTATGCCATGGTCTGCCATTGTGTACTGTACTCAGGCACTGATACTGTTACTGTAATGATTGCTGTGTATGTATGCCATGGTCTGCCATTGTGTACTGTACGCAGGTGCTGATACTGTTACTGTAATGATTGCTGTGTATGTGTGCCATGGTCTGCTATTGTGTAGTGTACTCAGGTACTGATACTGTTACTGTAATGATTGCTGTGTATGTATGCCATGGTCTGCCATTGTATACTGTACTCAGGTACTGATACTGTTACTGTAATGATTGCTGTGTATGTATGCCATGGTCTGCCATTGTGTAGTGTACTCAGGCACTGATACTGTTACTGTAATGATTGCTGTGTATGTATGCCATGGTCTGCCATTGTGTAGTGTACTCAGGCGCTGATACTGTTACTGTAATGATTGCTGTGTATGTATGCCATGGTCTGCCATTGTGTACTGTACTCAGGCGCTGATACTGTTACTGTAATGATTGCTGTGTGTGTGTGCCATGGTCTGCCATTGTGTACTGTACTCAGGCACTGATACTGTTACTGTAATGATTGCTGTGTATGTATGCCATGGTCTGCCATTGTGTACTGTACTCAGGTTCTGATACTGTTACTGTAGTGATTGCTGTGTATGTGTGCCATGGTCTGCCATTGTGTACTGTACTCAGGTGCTGATACTGTTACTGTAATGATTGCTGTGTATGTATGCCATGGTCTGCCATTGTGTACTGTACTCAGGCGCTGATACTGTTACTGTAATGATTGCTGTGTATGTATGCCATGGTCTGCCATTGTGTAGTGTACTCAGGTGCTGATACTGTTACTGTAATGATTGCTGTGTATGTATGCCATGGTCTGCCATTGTGTACTGTACTCAGGCACTGATACTGTTACTGTAATGATTGCTGTGTATGTATGCCATGGTCTGCCATTGTGTACTGTACTCAGGCGCTGATACTGTTACTGTAATGATTGCTGTGTATGTATGCCATGGTCTGCCATTGTGTACTGTACTCAGGTACTGATACTGTTACTGTAATGATTGCTGTGTATGTATGCCATGGTCTGCCATTGTGAATTATACTCAGGTGCTGATACTGTTACTGTAATGATTGCTGTGTAGGTGTGCCATGGTCTGCCATTGTGAATTATACTCAGGTGCTGATACTGTTACTGTAATAATTGCTGTGTATGTATGCCATGGTCTGCCATTGTGTACTGTACTCAGGCGCTGATACTGTTACTGTAATGATTGCTGTGTATGTATGCCATGGTCTGCCATTGTGTACTGTACTCAGGTACTGATACTGTTACTGTAATGATTGCTGTGTGTGTATGCCATGGTCTGCCATTGTGTACTGTACTCAGGTGCTGATACTGTTACTGTAATGATTGCTGTGTATGTATGCCATGGTCTGCCATTGTGTACTGTACTCAGGTGCTGATACTGTTACTGTAATGATTGCAGTGTATGTATGCCATGGTCTGCCATTGTGTACTGTACTCAGGCGCTGATACTGTTACTGTAATGATTGCTGTGAGTGTGCCATGGTCTGCCATTGTGTACTGTACTCAGGTACTGATACTGTTACTGTAATGATTGCTGTGTATGTATGCCATGGTCTGCAATTGTGTAGTGTATGTACTCAGGTGCTGATACTGTTACTGTAATGATTGCTGTGTATGTATGCCATGGTCTGCCATTGTGTAGTGTACTCAGGCGCTGATACTGTTACTGTAATGATTGCTGTGTATGTGTGCCATGGTCTGCCAATGTGTATGTACTCAGGTGCTGATACTGTTACTGTAATGATTGCTGTGTGTGTATGCCATGGTCTGCAATTGTGTAGTGTATGTACTCAGGTGCTGATACTGTTACTGTAATGATTGCTGTGTATGTATGCCATGGTCTGCCTTTGTGTAGTGTACTCAGGCACTGATACTGTTACTGTAATGATTGCTGTGTATGTATGCCATGGTCTGCCATTGTGTACTGTACTCAGGCGCTGATACTGTTACTGTAATGATTGCTGTGTATGTATGCCATGCTCTGCCATTGTGTAGTGTACTCAGGCGCTGATACTGTTACTGTAATGATTGCTCTGTGTGTATGCCTTGGTCTGCCATTGTGTAGTGTACTCAGGCGCTGATACTGTTACTGTAATGATTGCTGTGTATGTATTCCATGGTCTGCCGTTGTGTACTGTACTCAGGCGCTGATACTGTTACTGTAATGATTGCTGTGTATGTATGCCATGGTCTGCCATTGTGTACTGTACTCAGGCGCTGATACTGTTACTGTAATGATTGCTATGTATGTATGCCATGGTCTGCCATTGTGTACTGTACTCAGGCACTGATACTGTTACTGTAATGATTGCTGTGTATGTATGCCATGGTTGCCATTGTGTACTGTACTCAGGCGCTGATACTGTTACTGTAATGATTGCTGTGTAGGTGTGCCATGGTCTGCCATTGTGTACTGTACTCAGGTGCTGATACTGTTACTGTAATGATTGCTGTGTATGTATGCCATGGTCTGCCATTGTGTACTGTACTCAGGCGCTGATACTGTTACTGTAATGATTGCTGTGTATGTATGCCATGGTCTGCCATTGTGTACTGTACTCAGGTGCTGATACTGTTACTGTAATGATTGCTGTGTAGGTGTGCCATGGTCTGCCATTGTGAATTAAACTCAGGTGCTGATACTGTTACTGTAATGATTGCTGTGTATGTATGCCATGGTCTGCCATTGTGTACTGTACTCAGGCGCTGATACTGTTACTGTAATGATTGCTGTGTATGTGTGCCATGGTCTGCCATTGTGTACTGTACTCAGGCGCTGATACTGTTACTGTAATGATTGCTGTGTAGGTGTGCCATGGTCTGCCATTGTGAATTATACTCAGGTACTGATACTGTTACTGTAATGATTGCTGTGTATGTATGCCATGGTCTGCCATTGTGTACTGTACTCAGGCGCTGATACTGTTACTGTAATGATTGCTGTGTATGTATGCCATGGTCTGCCATTGTGAATTATACTCAGGCGCTGATACTGTTACTGTAATGATTGCTGTGTATGTATGCCATGGTCTGCCATTGTGTACTGTACTCAGGTACTGATACTGTTACTGTAATGATTGCTCTGTATGTATGCCATGGTCTGCCAATGTGAATTATACTCAGGTGCTGATACTGTTACTGTAATGATTGCTGTGTAGGTGTGCCATGGTCTGCCATTGTGAATTATACTCAGGTGCTGATACTGTTACTGTAATGATTGCTGTGTATGTATGCCATGGTCTGCCAATGTGAATTATACTCAGGTGCTGATACTGTTACTGTAGTGATTGCTGTGTAGGTGTGCCATGGTCTGCCATTGTGAATTATACTCAGGTGCTGATACTGTTACTGTAATGATTGCTGTGTATGTATGCCATGGTCTGCCATTGTGTACTGTACTCAGGCGCTGATACTGTTACTGTAATGATTGCTGTGTATGTATGCCATGGTTTGCCATTGTGTAGTGCACTCAGGTGCTGATACTGTTACTGTAATGATTGCTGTGTATGTATGCCATGGTTTGCCATTGTGTAGTGCACTCAGGCGCTGATACTGTTACTGTAATGATTGCTGTGTGTGTGTGCCATGGTCTGCCATTGTGTACTGTACTCAGGCGCTGATACTGTTACTGTAATGATTGCTGTGTGTGTGTGCCATGGTCTGCCATGGTCTGCCATTGTGTACTGTACTCAGGCGCTGATACTGTTACTGTAATGATTGCAGTGTGTGTGTGCCATGGTCTGCCATTGTGTACTGTACTCAGGTGCTGATACTGTTACTGTAATGATTGCTGTGTATGTATGCCATGGTCTGCCATTGTGTACTGTACTCAGGCGCTGATACTGTTACTGTAATGATTGCTGTGTATGTGTGCCATGGTCTGCCTTTGTGAATTATACTCAGGTACTGATACTGTTACTGTAATGATTGCTGTGTGTGTGCCATTGTGTAGTGTACTCAGGCGCTGATACTGTTACTGTAATGATTGCTGTGTATGTATGCCATGGTCTGCAATTGTGTAGTGTATGTACTCAGGTGCTGATACTGTTACTGTAATGATTGCTGTGTGTGTATGCCATGGTCTGCCATTGTGTAGTGTACTCAGGCGCTGATACTGTTACTGTAATGATTGCTGTGTATGTATGCCATGGTCTGCCATTGTGTACTGTACTCAGGCCCTGATACTGTTACTGTAATGATTGCTGTGTATGTATGCCATGGTCTGCCATTGTGTAGTGTATGTACTCAGGTGCTGATACTGTTACTGTAATGATTGCTGTGTGTGTATGCCATGGTCTGCCATTGTGTAGTGTACGCAGGTGCTGATACTGTTACTGTAATGATTGCTGTGTATGTGTGCCATGGTCTGCCATTGTGTACTGTACTCAGGCGCTGATACTGTTACTGTAATGATTGCTGTGTATGTGTGCCATGGTCTGCCATTGTGTAGTGTACTCAGGCGCTGATACTGTTACTGTAATGATTGCTGTGTATGTATGCCATGGCCTGCCATTGTGTAGTGTACTCAGGCGCTGGTACTGTTACTGTAATGATTGCTGTGTATGTATGCCATGGTCTGCCATTGTGTACTGTACTCAGGCGCTGATACTGATACTGTAATGATTGCTGTGTATGTATGCCATGGTCTGCCATTGTGTATTGTACTCAGGCGCTGATACTGTTACTGTAATGATTGCTGTGTATGTATGCCATGGTCTGCCATTGTGTACTGTACTCAGGCGCTGATACTGTTACTGTAATGATTGCTGTGTATGTATGCCATGGTCTGCCATTGTGTACTGTACTCGGGCGCTGATACTGTTACTGTAATGATTGCTGTGTATGTGTGCCATGGTCTGCCATTGTGTACTGTACTCGGGCGCTGATACTGTTACTGTAATGATTGCTGTGTATGTATGCCATGGTCTGCCATTGTGTACTGTACTCAGGCGCTGATACTGTTACTGTAATGATTGCTGTGTATGTATGCCATGGTCTGCCATTGTGTACTGTACTCAGGCGCTGATACTGTTACTGTAATGATTGCTGTGTATGTATGCCATGGTCTGCCATTGTGTAGTGTACTCAGGCGCTGATACTGTTACTGTAATGATTGCTGTGTATGTATGCCATGGTCTGCCATTGTGTAGTATACTCAGGCGCTGATACTGTTACTGTAATGATTGCTGTGTATGTATGCCATGGTCTGCCATTGTGTACTGTACTCAGGCGCTGATACTGTTACTGTAATGATTGCAGTGTGTGTGTGCCATGGTCTGCCATTGTGTACTGTACTCAGGCGCTGATACTGTTACTGTAATGATTGCTGTGTATGTATGCCATGGTCTGCCATTGTGTACTGTACTCAGGCACTGATACTGTTACTGTAATGATTGCTGTGTATGTATGCCATGGTCTGCCATTGTGTAATGTACGTAGGTGCTGATACTGTTACTGTAATGATTGCTGTGTATGTATGCCATGGTCTGCCATTGTGTAGTGTACTCAGGCGCTGATACTGTTACTGTAATGATTGCTGTGTATGTATGCCATGGTCTGCCATTGTGTAGTGTATGTACTCAGGTGCTGATACTGTTACTGTAATGATTGCTGTGTGTGTATGCCATGGTCTGCCATTGTGTAGTGTACGCAGGCGCTGATACTGTTACTGTAATGATTGCTGTGTATGTATGCCATGGTCTGCCATTGTGTACTGTACTCAGGCGCTGATACTGATACTGTAATGATTGCTGTGTATGTATGCCATGGTCTGCCATTGTGTATTGTACTCAGGCGCTGATACTGTTACTGTAATGATTGCTGTGTATGTATGCCATGGTCTGCCATTGTGTACTGTACTCAGGCGCTGATACTGTTACTGTAATGATTGCTGTGTATGTATGCCATGGTCTGCCATTGTGTACTGTACTCGGGCGCTGATACTGTTACTGTAATGATTGCTGTGTATGTGTGCCATGGTCTGCCATTGTGTACTGTACTCGGGCGCTGATACTGTTACTGTAATGATTGCTGTGTATGTATGCCATGGTCTGCCATTGTGTACTGTACTCAGGCGCTGATACTGTTACTGTAATGATTGCTGTGTATGTATGCCATGGTCTGCCATTGTGTACTGTACTCAGGCGCTGATACTGTTACTGTAATGATTGCTGTGTATGTATGCCATGGTCTGCCATTGTGTAGTGTACTCAGGCGCTGATACTGTTACTGTAATGATTGCTGTGTATGTATGCCATGGTCTGCCATTGTGTAGTATACTCAGGCGCTGATACTGTTACTGTAATGATTGCTGTGTATGTATGCCATGGTCTGCCATTGTGTAGTGTACTCAGGCGCTGATACTGTTACTGTAATGATTGCTGTGTATGTATGCCATGGTCTGCCATTGTGTACTGTACTCAGGCGCTGATACTGTTACTGTAATGATTGCTGTGTATGTATGCCATGGTCTGCCATTGTGTACTGTATTCAGGTACTGATACTGTTACTGTAATGATTGCTGTGTATGTATGCCATGGTCTGCCATTGTGTATTGTACTCAGCCGTTGATACTGTTACTGTAATGATTGCTGTGTATGTATGCCATGGTCTGCCATTGTGTAGTGTATGTACTCAGGCGCTGATACTGTTACTGTAATGATTGCTGTGTATGTATGCCATGGTCTGCCATTGTGCACTGTACTCAGGCGCTGATACTGTTACTGTAATGATTGCTGTGTATGTATGCCATGGTCTGCCATTGTGTACTGTACTCAGGTACTGATACTGTTACTGTAATGATTGCTCTGTATGTATGCCATGGTCTGCCAATGTGAATTATACTCAGGTGCTGATACTGTTACTGTAATGATTGCTGTGTAGGTGTGCCATGGTCTGCCATTGTGAATTATACTCAGGTGCTGATACTGTTACTGTAATGATTGCTGTGTATGTATGCCATGGTCTGCCATTGTGTACTGTACTCAGGCGCTGATACTGTTACTGTAATGATTGCTGTGTATGTATGCCATGGTCTGCCATTGTGTAGTGCACTCAGGCGCTGATACTGTTACTGTAATGATTGCTGTGTATGTGTGCCATGGTCTGCCATTGTGTACTGTACTCAGGCGCTGATACTGTTACTGTAATGATTGCTGTGTGTGTGTGCCATGGTCTGCCATTGTGTACTGTACTCTGGTGCTGATACTGTTACTGTAATGATTGCTGTGTATGTATGCCATGGTCTTCCATGGTCTGCCATTGTGTACTGTACTCAGGCGCTGATACTGTTACTGTAATGATTGCTGTGTATGTATGCCATGGTCTGCCATTGTGTAGTGTATGTACTCAGGTGCTGATACTGTTACTGTAATGATTGCTGTGTGTGTATGCCATGGTCTGCCATTGCGTAGTGTACGCAGGTGCTGATACTGTTACTGTAATGATTGCTGTGTATGTGTGCCATGGTCTGCCATTGTGTACTGTACTCAGGCGCTGATACTGTTACTGTAATGATTGCTGTGTATGTATGCCATGGTCTGCCATTGTGTAGTGTACTCAGGCGCTGATACTGATACTGTAATGATTGCTGTGTATGTATGCCATGGTCTGACATTGTGTATTGTACTCAGGCGCTGATACTGTTACTGTAATGATTGCTGTGTATGTATGCCATGGTCTGCCATTGTGTACTGTACTCAGGCGCTGATACTGTTACTGTAATGATTGCTGTGTATGTATGCCATGGTCTGCCATTGTGTAGTATACTCAGGCGCTGATACTGTTACTGTAATGATTGCTGTGTATGTATGCCATGGTCTGCCATTGTGTAGTGTATGTACTCAGGCGCTGATACTGTTACTGTAATGATTGCTGTGTGTGTATGCCATGGTCTGCCATTGTGTACTGTACTCAGGTGCTGATACTGTTACTGTAATGATTGCTGTGTATGTATGCCATGGTCTGCCATTGTGTACTGTATTCAGGTACTGATACTGTTACTGTAATGATTGCTGTGTATGTATGCCATGGTCTGCCATTGTGTATTGTACTCAGGCGCTGATACTGTTACTGTAATGATTGCTGTGTATGTATGCCATGGTCTGCCATTGTGTAGTGTATGTACTCAGGCGCTGATACTGTTACTGTAATGATTGCTGTGTATGTATGCCATGGTCTGCCATTGTGTACTGTACTCAGGTGCTGATACTGTTACTGTAATGATTGCTGTGTATGTATGCCATGGTCTGCCATTGTGTACTGTACTCAGGTACTGTTACTGTTACTGTAATGATTGCTGTGTATGTATGCCATGGTCTGCCATTGTGTACTGTACTCAGGCGCTGATACTGTTACTGTAATGATTGCTGTGTATGTGTGCCATGGTCTGCCATTGTGTAGTGTACTCAGGCGCTGATACTGTTACTGTAATGATTGCTGTGTATGTGTGCCATGGTCTGCCATTGTGTAGTGTACTCAGGCGCTGATACTGTTACTGTAATGATTGCTGTGTATGTATGCCATGGTCTGCCATTGTGTACTGTACTCAGGCGCTGATACTGTTACTGTAATGATTGCTGTGTATGTATGCCATGGTCTGCCATTGTGTAGTATACTCAGGCGCTGATACTGTTACTGTAATGATTGCTGTGTATGTATGCCATGGTCTGCCATTGTGTAGTGTACTCAGGCGCTGATACTGTTACTGTAATGATTGCTGTGTATGTATGCCATGGTCTGCCATTGTGTACTGTACTCAGGCGCTGATACTGTTACTGTAATGATTGCTGTGTATGTATGCCATGGTCTGCCATTGTGTACTGTACTCAGGCGCTGATACTGTTACTGTAATGATTGCTGTGTATGTGTGCCATGGCCTGCCATTGTGTAGTGTACTCAGGCGCTGATACTGTTACTGTAATGATTGCTGTGTATGTATGCCATGGTCTGCCATTGTGTAGTGTATGTACTCAGGCGCTGATACTGTTACTGTAATGATTGCTGTGTGTGTATGCCATGGTCTGCCATTGTGTACTGTACTCAGGTGCTGATACTGTTACTGTAATGATTGCTGTGTATGTATGCCATGGTCTGCCATTGTGTACTGTATTCAGGTACTGATACTGTTACTGTAATGATTGCTGTGTATGTGTGCCATGGTCTACCATTGTGTAGTGTACTCAGGCGCTGATACTGTTACTGTAATGATTGCTGTGTATGTATGCCATGGTCTGCCATTGTGTACTGTACTCAGGCGCTGATACTGTTACTGTAATGATTGCTGTGTATGTATGCCATGGTCTGCCATTGTGTAGTATACTCAGGCGCTGATACTGTTACTGTAATGATTGCTGTGTATGTATGCCATGGTCTGCCATTGTGTAGTGTACTCAGGCGCTGATACTGTTACTGTAATGATTGCTGTGTATGTATGCCATGGTCTGCCATTGTGTACTGTACTCAGGCGCTGATACTGTTACTGTAATGATTGCTGTGTATGTATGCCATGGTCTGCCATTGTGTACTGTACTCAGGCGCTGATACTGTTACTGTAATGATTGCTGTGTATGTGTGCCATGGCCTGCCATTGTGTAGTGTACTCAGGCGCTGATACTGTTACTGTAATGATTGCTGTGTATGTATGCCATGGTCTGCCATTGTGTAGTGTATGTACTCAGGCGCTGATACTGTTACTGTAATGATTGCTGTGTGTGTATGCCATGGTCTGCCATTGTGTACTGTACTCAGGTGCTGATACTGTTACTGTAATGATTGCTGTGTATGTATGCCATGGTCTGCCATTGTGTACTGTATTCAGGTACTGATACTGTTACTGTAATGATTGCTGTGTATGTATGCCATGGTCTGCCATTGTGTATTGTACTCAGGCGCTGATACTGTTACTGTAATGATTGCTGTGTATGTATGCCATGGTCTGCCATTGTGTAGTGTATGTACTCAGGCGCTGATACTGTTACTGTAATGATTGCTGTGTATGTATGCCATGGTCTGCCATTGTGCACTGTACTCAGGCGCTGATACTGTTACTGTAATGATTGCTGTGTATGTATGCCATGGTCTGCCATTGTGTACTGTACTCAGGCGCTGATACTGTTACTGTAATGATTGCTGTGTGTGTGTGCCATGGTCTGCCATTGTGTACTGTACTCAGGTACTGTTACTGTTACTGTAATGATTGCTGTGTATGTATGCCATGGTCTGCCATTGTGTACTGTACTCAGGCGCTGATACTGTTACTGTAATGATTGCTGTGTATGTATGCCATGGTCTGCCATTGTGTACTGTACTCAGGCGCTGATACTGTTACTGTAATGATTGCTGTGTATGTATGCCATGGTCTGCCATTGTGTAGTGTACTCAGGCGCTGATACTGTTACTGTAATGATTGCTGTGTATGTGTGCCATGGTCTGCCATTGTGTAGTGTACTCAGGTACTGATACTGTTACTGTAATGATTGCTGTGTATGTGTGCCATGGTCTACCATTGTGTAGTGTACTCAGGCGCTGATACTGTTACTGTAATGATTGCTGTGTATGTATGCCATGGTCTGCCATTGTGTACTGTACTCAGGCGCTGATACTGTTACTGTAATGATTGCTGTGTGTGTGTGTGTGTGCCATGGTCTGCCATTGTGTACTGTACTCTGGCACTGATACTGTTACTGTAATGATTGCTGTGTATGTGTGCCATGGTCTGCCATTGTGTACTGTACTCAGGTTCTGATACTGTTACTGTAGTGATTGCTGTGTATGTGTGCCATGGTCTGCCATTGTGTACTGTACTCAGGTGCTGATACTGTTACTGTAATGATTGCTGTGTATGTATGCCATGGTCTGCCATTGTGTAGTGTACTCAGGCACTGATACTGTTAATGTAATGATTGCTGTGTGTGTATGCCATGGTCTGCCATTGTGTACTGTACTCAGGTGCTGATACTGTTACTGTAATGATTGCTGTGTATGTATGCCATGGTCTGCCATTGTGTACTGTATTCAGGTACTGATACTGTTACTGTAATGATTGCTGTGTATGTATGCCATGGTCTGCCATTGTGTACTGTACTCAGGTGCTGATACTGTTACTGTAATGATTGCTGTGTATGTATGCCATGGTCTGCCATTGTGTACTGTACTCAGGTGCTGATACTGTTACTGTAATGATTGCTGTGTGTGTATGCCATGGTCTGCCATTGTGTACTGTACTCAGGTACTGATACTGTTACTGTAATGATTGCTGTGTATGTATGCCATGGTCTGCCATTGTGTAGTGTACTCAGGCGCTGATACTGTTACTGTAATGATTGCTGTGTATGTATGCCATGGTATGCCATTGTGTAGTGTACTCAGGTGCTGATACTGTTACTGTAATGATTGCTGTGTATGTGTGCCATGGTCTGCCATTGTGTACTGTACTCAGGTACTGTTACTGTTACTGTAATGATTGCTGTGTATGTATGCCCGGTAGTAGGGTGATGTAGGGATAACTGTGTACTGTACTCGAGAGTAGGGTGATGTAGGGATAACTGTGTACTGTTCCCGGTAGTAGGGCGATGTAGGGATAACTGTGTACTGTACCCGGTAGTAGGGCGATGTAGGGATAACTGTGTACTGGTCCCAGTAGTAGGGCGATGTAGGGATAACTGTGTTCTGTACCCGGTAGTAGGGTGATGTAGGGATAACTGTGTACTGTACCAGGTAGTAGGGTGATGTAGGGATAACTGTGTACTGTACCCGGTAGTAGGGTGATGTAAGGATAACTGTGTACTGTACCCGGTAGTAGGGCGATGTAGGGATAACTGTGTACTGTACCCGGTAGTAGGGCGATGTAAGGATAACTGTGTACTGTACCCGGTAGTAGGGTGATGTAGGGATAACTGTGTACTGTACCAGGTAGTAGGGTGATGTAGGGATAACTGTGTACTGTACCCGGTAGTAGGGTGATGTAGGGATAACTGTGTACTGTACCAGGTAGTAGGGTGATGTAGGGATAACTGTGTACTGTACCCGGTAGTAGGGTGATATAGGGATAACTGTGTACTGTACCCGGTAGTAGGGTGATGTAGGGATAACTGTGTACTGTACCAGGTAGTAGGGTGATGTAGGGATAACTGTGTACTGTACCAGGTAGTAGGGTGATGTAGGGATAACTGTGTACTGTTCCCGGTAGTAGGGTGATGTAGGGATAACTGTGTACTGTTCCCGGTAGTAGGGTGATGTAGGGATAACTGTGTACTGTTCCCGGTAGTAGGGTGATGTAGGGATAACTGTGTACTGTACCCGGTAGTAGGGTGATGTAGGGATAACTGTGTACTGTACCAGGTAGTAGGGTGATGTAGGGATAACTGTGTACTGTACCCGGTAGTAGGGTGATATAGGGATAACTGTGTACTGTACCCGGTAGTAGGGTGATGTAGGGATAACTGTGTACTGTACCAGGTAGTAGGGTGATGTAGGGATAACTGTGTACTGTACCAGGTAGTAGGGTGATGTAGGGATAACTGTGTACTGTTCCCGGTAGTAGGGTGATGTAGGGATAACTGTGTACTGTTCCCGGTAGTAGGGTGATGTAGGGATAACTGTGTACTGTTCCCGGTAGTAGGGTGATGTAGGGATAACTGTGTACTGTACCCGGTAGTAGGGTGATGTAGGGATAACTGTGTACTGTACCAGGTAGTAGGGTGATGTAGGGATAACTGTGTACTGTACCAGGTAGTAGGGTGATGTAGGGATAACTGTGTACTGTTCCCGGTAGTAGGGTGATGTAGGGATAACTGTGTACTGTTCCCGGTAGTAGGGTGATGTAGGGATAACTGTGTACTGTTCCCGGTAGTAGGGTGATGTAGGGATAACTGTGTACTGTACCCGGTAGTAGGGTGATGTAGGGATAACTGTGTACTGTACCAGGTAGTAGGGTGATGTAGGGATAACTGTGTACTGTACCCGGTAGTAGGGTGATGTAGGGATAACGTTGTACTGTTCCCGGTAGCAGAAAAAGGGTTGAGAGTGGATTAAGGAAGCTCCATCCTGTGGATATAGGAAAACCGGGGAAGCGTAAAGTGGGAAAGCGTAAAGCTGGATCTGATGTCACCGACACAATGAAACAGAAGAGGATGAACGCATTTTTTCCGGTGATAAAGTCACCGAATCGTGATAAGGTGAGAGTTTTCCCCAGCCACTCTTATCGCAGCCGCATTTGTATGACAGACGTGTAGCTGATGTCTGCTGGGGCTGAACCTAATGATAAATGGGTTTTATAAGCTGAAAAGTGTCACTTATACTAACCATAAGGGTGCACTTCCTGCTGCTCCCATGTATAGGTACACGGGCTCCCCACCTTCAGCCTCTGAGGAGAGCCCCCCACCTATTATAGGTTTCTTCCTCACAGCATCGCTGACACAGGGACTACGCTGGGGTATAGGCCGGCAGTTGACTCTGGGCACCATACACTTAATTTTTTGACACACCGGCAGCTCAGAATTCTTCTCCCCTAGGAGCGGACACTATTTTTTATTTTATTTTGTGATATGAGTAGGCAGCGCCAGTGCTGCCGCTCCACCCACCCCCAGCACCGGAGGCGGCGGCTCTCTCGTGCAGGTCCTTGTCACTGCACACAGCTAACCCCAGCAAAACGCCAGGCGCGCATGTAAGGGGAGCCGCATTGCCGGTGCTGGAGACTACCTGTCACACGTGTGAGGTTTGTATGTGGACCCGAGCTGGAGACACTGGCAGGTGAGGGTTCAGGAGCACAAGCTGAGAAACGGGACTGGATTGATGTAGTTCCAAATCATAGAATGTTTTACTGAAGTGGAGGAAGCTAACCAGTATCGGAGAAGTTGACTGGGGCCCAAGTCCACGACGGTGGTTTTCACCAGTGACCACCGCAAAGGGGATTTGGGCTTGGCTGCGTCCGACATGCAGGACGCGGTCCCCTGCTTGGGTTCCTCTGTGCTGGCAGCTGACTGACACAGATAAGGAAATCACAGGATGGAATTGACTAGGTTAGGTCCAGGATGAAACCGGACGGGATAGCACCAGACTGGATTGCACCAGAATGGAACTGTCCTGGATTGCACCAGTATGGATCCAGACTGGATTCACTGGGATAGAACCGGGCTCTATTGCACCGGAATGGAACTGGACAGGATTCACCAGGATAGAACTGGACTAGAAGAGCCAGCAGTGCAGCGAGATGGGAATCTGCCCTGAGAATAAACAGAAGATACTGCCGGAGCTCACATGGTATTTTACAGCTAGGCATTGGCAATTTGGGCCAGTCAGGAAGTTGAACTTATAGGGCTGAGCGTTCAGTGATTGGAAGCTGTGGTCAGCTGGTCTTGGGAGCAGTGTTCTGAGTGGTGGAGGAGAGTCAGGTGACTGAGTCCAACATGGTTGCGCTCATACTGAGTTTTGGAGGGACTTAGGCCCTCATTCAGAGCCGTACGCTCTGAGCAGAGCGCACGCTCTGAATGAGGGCCGCCCTCCATAATTATGGAGCGTCCTCCTGGACGCTCGTATAGCTGTGGGTCACCACCCACAGCCTATACGAGCGTGCAGTTTGATGGCCGCGATGGTCGTGACCATCGCAACTGCGAGCCGGAGTCTGCGGTTGAGGTTTTCAACCGCAAGGCCCGGAGTGATTTTGGCTCTATCAGAGCCAAAATCACTCCCACTGACATCACTAGTGATGTCAGTGGGCCGGCTTCTGACGGTAGGCGTTCCCTTGGGAACGTCCCCATCAGGGAGGCACGCCCCCGGCACGCCCACCAAAGGGGGCGTGCTGTCAATCAACATCGACAGCACGCCCCCTTTGATCAGACTCAACGAGCGAAGGACTTTCCTTCGCTCGTCGCGTCTGGCGCATGCGCACGACGGAGCTCCCTCCATCGTGCGCATGCTCAGTGCAGACCATCGACCCACTTGCGAGCGGACAGCCTCTCGCGAGTGGGTCTGAATCAGGCCCTTAGGCCCTCATTCAGAGGCGGTCGGCGGATGCAAGCAGTCGCTCAGAAACTGGGCGGCCGCTTGCATCCTGACCGGCCGCCTCTGTTTCGTTCGTTAGGCTTTACACCCACAGCTCTAACGACCGCTAGGGTGATGGTCGCGATGGTCATAGACCATCGCGACCATCGGGGCTTATGATGAGACTCTAGGGTAGGGTCTCACTTGTCGTAAGCCCTGGAGAGCTTCTGGCTCTGTCAGAGCCGGAAGCTCTCCACTGACATCACTAGTGATGTCAGTGGGGCCTCCCCCAAATGGCAGGCGTTCCCATGGGAACACCTCCGTTTGGCTGCCACCCCCCCGGCCCGCCTTTCAAACGGGGCGAGCTGTCAATCAACATCGACAGCTCGCCCCCTTTGGAAAGAGACCCGCTACGACCGGCGCTGTCGGTCGTAGTGGGTCTCACGCATGCGCTCGAAGGAGCGGCTCCCTCGTGCGCATGCGCACTGGACAAACATCGACGTACGGCCGCCTCTGAATGAAGCCCTTAGTACTAACATGCTGTGGAAGTGTAGAGAGAATAGTAGGCACTGAGAGCAAATGTAACTTCATGATCACTGCAGTACTAGACCAGCAATACTATTTGTACTGCAAACACTGTTCTGATCAGGAATCTGCAGGCTTCATAGACAGAATAACTGTCATGTGTATAATCAGCCTGGAAGGAATAGCACAGTCTCATGCTCACACTGGAGGTGTTGCAGCCAGCATGCTGAGCAGACTTCCCAGGCAAATCAGAATATCCTGACCCACAGGACAAGTGTCAGACGTAAGTCACAAGACAAACTAATAGCATATGAGAGAAATGAGTCAGGATTGTGACACCACCGACCGTGCTGATAGCGAGTGGCCTGGTCGCCCGCACCCCCGCAAGACCTCTAGGGCACTCAGGCTGTGTGGGTCACTACACAGTAGGTGGCCAGTGCTCTTGGGCTATAGGCTAGTATGGGGCGGTAGGCTCTCCCTGTTAGCTCCTCCCCAAGCCCAAGGTGTGATCACGAAGGCTTTCCGCCATTACTCCTGCTCCTCTCTCCTCCCTTTCACAGACACTGAATGGCCATTGCTGAGCTGTGCTGCCTGCAATTAGTCTCCAGAGAGGTTGTCTCCTGTCTCCCTGTATACCTCCCCTCAGGCAAGGTTATACAGTTGAGCTCCATCCAGCCGACTGGGGTGTGGATTGTCGAGCTTTATCTGCCTAAATTTTTGGCATTGAATGTGACTGTGCTTGTTATCACTTTTCTTAGCTTCTTTCCTTTTTCTACCTGTCAATTCTTCTGTTTGTATGATAAATTTGTGTATTCCCCACAGGATATAGTCCAGGATGGTCTCTGTATCCGGTGCTGCACAGGCACTCAGCGTGAGACCCATTCACAGCTTCCAGCCAGGAACTGCTGTGGACAGCTTCATTCTCGCAGGTAATGTGGCAGTTGGTTGATCGCCTTACAACCCCTGCACCCGTCCTCCCTACTATGGAGGTTCAACCTGCCCCTATAAAGCAGATTCATCTGCAGCCACCCGCGCTGGAACCCCCATGGATGAGTTCCTTCTCTCAGTCAGTAAAGGGTTTAGCGCAGGTGTCCGTCTCATTCCAGGAGATGCTCTGCCCCCCAGGTGGGCTATGCTTCAGACTCGGAGGTCTCCTCAGACCAGGAGGAGGATTTGTCTGTTGCTTCAGATGGTGAGACATCCTCTGTCCAGGAAGAATCCCTGTCTCAGGTGGATGTAGTAGCCTTAGTTAGGGCAGTTAGATAGGTCCTTTCGATTGCGGACGAGGAGCCGACCCCTAGATCCATGGCTCCGGTTTTTAAATGTCAGATATGGGTTTCGGTAGAATTTCCTAAATTTGAACATCTTGAAGAACTGCTAGCGGAGGCTTGGGCTGTTCCTAACAAATGTTTTCAGGTCTCCCAAGTGCATTGTGACCTTCTATACGCTCCCTGCCAAGGAGGGTAACAAGTGGGAGTTTTGTCCCGCCTTGTTAAGAACTCTACCCTCCCTATCCCTAATACGGCTTTCCTAAAGGATCTGACGGATAGGAAGTTGGAGACTTTTCTTAAGGTTATTTATTGTCATGCAGGTGCTATCGCTCATTCAGCCCTTGCATCTGCTTCGGTGACTAAGGCAATTGGCTCTGATGCCCTGGAAGAGGGCCTTTCTTCTGGTACCCAAAGGAACCAGTTATTATCTCTAGTGCATATAAAGCAGGCCATTTCCTATCTTGATGCAGCAGCCATTGACACAAACCCAAAGTGTCAGCTTCCTCTGTGTCGGCTAGGAGAGCCCTCTGGCTTCCTTCTTCGTGCACTAAAACAGACTCTAAGAAGGCCCTTGAGGCTCTTCCTTACCCTGAACTACCAGATGCCCGGCCACTAAGCTAGTCAACAAGCCTGCAAATTGACAGGATGGGCTTCTGCCTGGGTGGACCCCAGTGTGGCAGGTCGGCTTCTACTTTTCTCCAAGGCCTGGATGACGACCATGACGGACGTCTGGGTACACGTATGTAGTCTCGCAGGACTACGCACTAACCTTCCGTTAGTGTCCTCTGGCAAGGTTTTTTTCGACAGGTCTTCCAGGGGATCCAGGAAAAGCACAAGCACTGCGGGAGTCCATTCACTTTCTGCTGGCCTCCAGGGTAATTGTTCCAGTCCCCCTGGCTCAGAGGGGGGCTTCTATGCCAACCTCTTCTTGGTTCAGAAGCCAAACGGTTCCTACCAACCAATCCTCAACCTAAAGTCCCTCAACAGGTTTTTAAGGGTCCCCAGGCTCCGCAAGGAGTCTTTGTGTTCCATCATTCTGGTGCTGGAATCGGGGGGATTTCATGGCCTCTTGGAAATCCAGGATGCCTATTTACATGTTCCTATCTGGCTCAATCACCAGCGTTTCCCCTGGTTTGCGGTCTGAGAGGAACACTACCAATTTCGGGCATTGCCATTTGGTCTTTACATGGCTCCTCATGTTTTCACAAAAGTCATTGCAGCTCACTTACGGCGCAGAGGTGTCAGGATCCTGGACAATCTTCTTATCCTGGCCCTGTCTCCAGATATGCTGAGAGAGCACCTTCGTTTGACAATAGATCTTCTCCAATCTCATGAATTGATCATCAATTGGAAGAAATCTTCCTTGACTCGGTCTCAGGAGATGCTCCATCTGGGGGCCTTGCTGGACTCCAGGGTTCAGAGGGTCTTCCTCCCTGCAAACAAGCTTCGGGAACTGCAGGAAAAGTTTTACAGGTTCTTACATTAACACAGTGTGTCAATACACGCCTGCATGAGGATCCTGAGTTCACTTGTCTCCACCTTCGACATGATGTATGCCCGGTTTCACTCCTTGCCGCTTCAGATGGAGGTTCTGGCTCGCTGTAAAAAATCCCATTAACAAATCAAACTTCAGACAATCATCCTACAGTATCTCAGGAGATCCATCTCTCCCTCCTGTGGTGGCTCAGGGGGTCCCATTTAGTTAAGGGCCGCCCCTTTTGGATTCAGGAATGGGTCCTCCTCACCATAGACACAAGTCTTCGCGTGTGGGGGGCAGTGACTTGCAAGCAGTCCTCCCAAGGTTGATGGATGTCTCAGGAGAGACACCTTCTGATCAACTTCCTGGAACTCCGGGCTGTCTTCAGGGCTCTCTGTTTAGCACAGCAACTCCTCCTGCATCTCCCAGTCCAGGTACAGTCCGACAAGGCGACGACTGTCTCTTACATAAATCATCAAGGTGGCACTCACGGTGACATGAAGGAGGTGAGCCGCAATCTTCACTGGGCAGAGCGGCATTTACCGGCTCTGTCTGCGTTCTTTATTCCGGTGGTCCAGAATTGGGAAATTGACTCTCTACGCCGCCAGGACGTCCACTCGGGCGAGTGGGCTCTTCATCCGGACGTCTTTCAACTTCTGGTTTATCTCTGCGGCCTGCTGGACATGGACTTGATGGTGTCTTGACACAATCACAAATTAGCAAGGTACTGCTCTTGCACCAGAGATCCAGGAGCCCTTCTGGTGGACGCCTTAGCGGTTCAGTGGACATTGCATCTCATGTACATATTCCTCTCTGATTTCACTCCCTCCGCGGGTTCTCTGCGAAAGTTGAAGATGGTAGACGGCACTGTGATCCTGGTAGCTCCCGATTGGCCGCATCAGGCTGGGTACGCAGATCTTTAGAGCCTCTCCCTCCTCTCCATGGGTCTTCCGCTATGGCCGGATCTTCTGTCACAGGGCCCTTGCTTTCACCCGGATCTGGCTCATCTTGCTTTGACGGAGTGGCTCTTAAGACATCCATCTTGAGAACTAAGAGGTTTTCTAGGTTGGTCATTTGTACCATGCTAAATGCACGAAAACCCTCCTCTGCTAGGATTTATCATTGGGTCATTTGGGTACGTACTTCTCCTGTTGTTCTATCAGGGGCGTTAAACTCAAATTCTTTTGGCTTTCCGGAGTCCTCTCCTTTCTACAGGCGAGTCTGGATTTGGGTCTTCACCTTTGATGCCTGATGTTCTGACTTTCTTTCAGGGAGTGCTCCTCCGGTGGCCCCATGGGACTTGTCTTTGGTTCTTTGGGCTCTACAGTCTTCTCCTTTTGAGCCCTTAGACTCCATGGACATTCTTTGGCTCACGTAGAAGACTATCCTTCTGGCTATTGGTTCAGCCTGGAGAGGGTCAGACTTGACCGCGCTGTCATGTCACTCTCTCCATTTCTGGTCTTTTGCTTGGACTGGGCCATTTTTTAGACCCGGCTAGTCTACCTTCCGAAGGTAGTTTCTAGATTTCACCTCAATCAGGAGATTGCGGTCCTGGCTTTTCGGTCACCGGATGTTTCTGCAGAGGAGGCCTCTTTAAATGTTGATAGCTCACCGCATCTATGTAGAGCGTACTATGGATATCCATAAGTCTGATTCCCTTTATGTACTGTATGGCTTTCATAAGCGGGGCTGGCCAGCTACGATGCAGACCTTGGCCAGATGTCTCCATTTAACTGTCACGACACCGTGCCCAGCTTGCGCTCAGATACGCCAACCTGACGTAGCTGGGTGGTTGTGACGTGGGTTTTACTTAAGCTGCGACCACGAAGAGTATTAAAATAGCGCTCTTACGTTTGCCAGACACTTAAATCTCACTTAAACTCACAGTGATTACACAGATATAGCATGGGCCTCTCCAGGCACGTGAATTCATTAGAGCACAGAGATAACGCTGATAAAGTTTTAGTATTTATTGAGAAAATATCTCCAGGGTTAAATTACAAGAAAAATAGGTAAATAAACAAGACCTATATATATATATATATATATATATATATATATATATATAGTAATAATAATAAATGCACAGATTGGAGTACAGATAAGGTTAGAAAGTCAGAATCCTAAAGTAACATGCAGAGATCTTAGAGAATCTGTGTGGAAGGAGACCACCATAGACCGACATGGGGGGCACTTCCTCGCTCTCAGCTATCCCTAGAAGTGAACACCTAGCAGTCTGGGCTGCTGAGCATTATAGTTCCATGACTTGCTCATGCCCCAGCAGCCCCCACCCTTTCAGGCTCCAAAATACTGGTCTTTGTTCTCCCAGGGCCTGTGTAGATACAAATTAGCACAGCTACAAGACCCAAACCTCAGATAACACTCTTGGCTTTGAAGGTATTTTATTGCAGGAATCCTGCTAATGTAAGGTGCTACAAACGACCCTCATGCTGTATTCGAGCATGGCCACCTGGAGTGAGAGCAGACGTTATGTCCATGAAGCTTGTTTTCAAAGGCTAGTTGTCACGTGGCCATTTGCTCTGATTAGCTAAGGCAATCCAATTTTGACATACTGTATCCATTCATGGCAAGCAGCCATTCCTGAAATATATACTTTAGGGAATTATAATAATACACACACTTTATACAGAGCACACAAACTACGTACAGTCATGACACAGGCTTTTGATGAATCGCCGTAACCCATGGCGATGGTCACTTTAACCATAAGCTCCGTCTAACTATAAGCCACAGGTATGGTGACGGCTCATTCCACCAGGTCGGTTGATACATCTTGGGAAGCTCGTTGTGGCGCCACTGTTGAGTAAGTTTGCAGGGCAGCCACGTGGTCTTCTGCTTACACATTTCTCAGTTTCTATTCTTTTGACACCTTCGCCTCCACGGACGCGGTGTTTGGGCAAAGAGTTCTCAGTGCAGCTCAGGAGTGTCCCCTCCATTAGGGGAATAGTTTTGGGATGTTCCAGCATAATCCCTTTGTCCCCTATGGAGTAAAAAAGAAAATGAGATTTATGTTCTTACCTAGTAAATCCTTTTCTTGGAGATCCATAGGGCACACAGGGCGCTCACCCTGACGTACCTGGTTTGTGGAGTTTTCCTCAGTTTCTGGTTCCCGTCCGTCTCTGTGTGTGTGCCGACCCTTCTTCTCCTTCTTCCCACTCTTGCCTTATGCTTGCTGTCTGGGCTGGGGGCAGGGTGTACGGGAGGAGGAGCCTGGGCTGGGGCCAGGGTGTACGGGAGGAGGAGCCTGGGCTGGGGGCAGGGTGTACGGGAGGAGGCCTGGGCTGGGGGCAGGGTGTACGGGAGGAGGAGCCTGGGCTGGGGGCAGGGTGGACGGGAGGAGGAGCCTGGGCTGGGGGCAGGGTGTAGGGGAGGAGGAGCCTGGGCTGCCGTTGAGTCAAAACATTAACTGTTTGGTGCCCAGACTCTGCTGCCAGCCTATACCCCAACGTAATACGTGTCCTCTATGGATCTCGGAGAAAAGGATTTAACCAGGTAAGAACATAAATCTCTCTTTTGTCTCCTCGTGTTCTTCTAATGACAATTACGCAGCGTCAGACCTGGCATCGTCTAATGTATCACATTTGTAGTTCTTATTGCTATTGTTTCATTTCTGCCTAAAAGTGCGCTGTCCTGCTTATACCTCGCTGTCCTGCTTATACCTCGCTGTCCTCTTTATAACTCGCTGTCCTGCTTATACCTCGCTGTCCTGCTTATACCTCGCTGTACTGCTTATACCACGCTGCCCTGCTTATATCTCGCTGCCCTGCTTATACCTCACTGACCTGCTTATACCTCGCTGTCCTGCCTATACCTGCGTATACCTCGCTGTCCTGCGTATACCTCGCTGACCTGCTTATACCTCGCTGTCCTGCTTAGACCTCGCTGTCCTGCTTAGACCTGCTTATACCTCGCTGTCCTGCTTATACCTCACTGTCCTGCTTATACCTCGCTGTCCTGCTTATACCTGCTTATACCTCGCTGTCCTGCTTATACCTCGCTGTCCTGCTTATACCTGCTTACCCAGTCACAGCCTATAGGGGAGGGGGCAGAGGTGAGACTGCAGTACCCAGTCACAGCCTATAGGGAAGGGGGCAGAGGTGAGACTGCAGTACCCAGTCACAGCCTATAAGGGGAGGGGACAGAGGTGAGACTGCAGTACCCTGTCACAGCCTATAGGGGAGGGGGCAGAGGTGAGACTGCAGTACCCAGTCACAGCCTATAGGGGAGGGGGCAGAGGTGAGACTGCAGTACCCAGTCACAGCCTATAGGGGAGGGGACAGAGGTGAGACTGCAGTACCCAGGCACAGCCTATAGGGGAGGGGGCAGAGGTGAGACTGCAGTATCCAGTCACAGCCTATAGGGGAGGGGACAGAGGTGAGACTGCAGTACCCAGTCACAGCCTATAGGGGAGGGGGCAGAGGTGAGACTGCAGTACCCAGTCACAGCCTATATGGAGGGGACAGAGGTGAGACTGCAGTACCCAGTCACAGCCTATAGGGGAGAGGGCAGAGGTGAGACTGCAGTACCCAGTCACAGTTTATAGGGGAGAGGGCAGAGGTGAGACTGCAGTACCCAGTCACAGTTTATAGGGGAGGGGGCAGAGGTGAGACTGCAGTACCCAGTCACAGCCTATAGGGAAGGGGGCAGAGGTGAGACTGCAGTACCCAGTCACAGCCTATAGGGGAGGGGACAGAGGTGAGACTGCAGTACCCAGGCACAGCCTATAGGGGAGGGCACAGAGGTGAGACTGCAGTACCCAGGCACAGCCTATAGGGGAGGGGGCAGAGGTGAGACTGCAGTACCCTGCCACAGCTTATAGGAGAGGGGGCAGAGGTGAGACTGCAGTACCCAGTCACAGCCTATAGGGGAGTGGACAGAGGTGAGACTGCAGTACCCAGTCACAGCTTATAGGGGAGGGGGCAGAGGTGAGACTGCAATACCCAGTCACAGCCTATAGGGGAGGGGGCAGAGGTGAGACTGCAGTACCCAGTCACAGCTTATAGGGGAGGGGGCAGAGGTGAGACTGCAGTACCCAGCCACAGCCTATAGGGAGGGGACAGAGGTGAGACTGCAGTACCCAGTCACAGCCTATAGGGGAGGGGGCAGAGGTGAGACTGCAGTACCCAGTCACAGCCTATAGGGGAGGGGGCAGAGGTGAGACTGCAGTACCCTGTCACAGCCTATAGGGGAGGGGGCAGAGGTGAGACTGCAGTACTCAGCCACAGCTTATAGGGGAGGGGGCAGAGGTGAGACTGCAGTACCCAGTCACAGCCTATAGGGGAGGGGACAGAGGTGAGACTGCAGTACCCAGGCACAGCCTATAGGGAAGGGGCAGAGGTGAGACTGCAGTACCCAGTCACAGCCTATAGGGGAGTGGACAGAGGTGAGACTGCAGTACCCAGTCACAGCCTATAGGGGAGGGGGCAGAGGTGAGACTGCAGTACCCAGTCACAGCCTATAGGGGAGGGGGCAGAGGTGAGACTGCAGTACCCAGTCACAGCCTATAGGGGAGGGGGCAGAGGTGAGACTGCAGTACCCAGTCACAGCTTATAGGGGAGGGGGCAGAGGTGAGACTGCAGTACCCTGTCACAGCCTATAGGGGAGGGGGCAGAGGTGAGACTGCAGTACCCTGTCACAGCCTATAGGGAAGTGGACAGAGGTGAGACTGCAGTACCCAGTCACAGCCTATAGGGGAGGGGGTAGAGGTGAGACTGCAGTACCCAGTCACAGCCTATAGGGGAGAGGGCAGAGGTGAGACTGCAGTACCCAGTCACAGCCTATAGGGGAGGGGGCAGAGGTGAGACTGTAGTACCCAGTCCCAGCTTATAGGGGAGGGGGCAGAGGTGAGACAGCCTATAGGGGAGGCTGCAGAGGTGAGACTGCAGTACCCAGTCACAGCCTATAGGGGAGGGGGCAGAGGATGAGACTGCAGTACCCAGTCACAGCCTATAGGGGAGGGGGCAGAATGCTCAGTCCTGTCTCTCTCCGCACATGATGGTGCGGGGGTCCTGTGCTAGTTTGCACTGTATGAAATGTACCACAGACTTATTACAGTGTTCGCTTCTCTTCTCACAGGCTTCTATGAGGAACAATGTGCCATCCTGTGAATAACCGCCAGAGACGTTGGTCTGGATATATGTGCGCAGAGCATCTCGCATCACTTACAGACTGAACGACGAGAACGTGAAGCCTCATTACAGACAGCGGAGCATTTACACCTGTTCTCCCTGCAGCTCTTTATGTTATTACAGAACAGACCCAGGTCCCCCTATAGCTGTGGGTGTGTCACCTATAGATTACCTCGTACTGAGGGACAGATTTATCAGGCAGTGATTGGGCTTTTGTGGGGTCACCTGATACATTAAAGGGTTACCGCTGGCGATAACAAGGTTTCTGCGTCTCTTTGCTTGGGAAACACAAATGAATAAGTATCATGGGTCAAGTCAATTTTTTAAAATATTTTTAAGAATTAAGGTTTTATCTCTTTTAAATGTATTTTTCAATAACTATTTGTGGAGAGTATTGCGATGGTTTCCTGGTAATAGGGTGATTAATAAAGTCACACACAGAGGTCGTGTCCCAGACATACAGAACCTCTGCACTTTGCTGTGATACAGATGTATAAATACCTATATACTAGTCACATACACACTAAGGTAACACTATATTAGTGATCAGGACCGTGGGCTGCTATGGTCACTATCAGATTATAAGTGCAACTAGAATTTGATAACTAAGACTGACATGCCAGAGTTTAGCTGGAACAAAACTGAAGAACAACATCTTAAATGTCAGAACGCCTTATAATAGACAGCGCACATAATACTTATGTGAGTTAGCGGATTCACCATCACTAACAGCTGCTGTATGTACAGTATATCCAGGAAACCCCTTACTGCACTCCCGGCCTGGACATTGCAGCTACTTCCCTTACTGACTGCTGCCCTTACTGACTGCCGCCCTTGCTGCCCACACTGATTGCTGCCTTTACTGCCCACACTGACTGTTGCCCTTACTGATTTTACTGACTGCTGCCATTACTGACTGCCGCCCTTGCTGCCCACACTGATTGCTGCCTTTACTGCCCACACTGACTGTTGCCCTTACTGATTTTACTGACTGCTGCCATTACTGACTGCTGCCCACACTGATTGCTGCCCTTACTGACTGCTACCCTTACTGATTGCTGTCCACACTTACTGCTGCCCTTACTGTTCTTACTGACTGCTGCTCTTACTGACTGCTGCCCTTACTGACTGCTGCCCACACTGACTGCTGCCCTTACTGTTCTTACTGACTGTTGCCCTTACTGACTGTTGCCCACACTGACTGCTGCCCTTACTGTTCTTACTGACTGTTGCCCTTACTGACTGCTGCCCACACTGACTGCTGCCCTTACTGCTCTTACTGACTGCCACCTTTACTGACTGCTGCTCTTACTGATTGCTGCTCTTTCTGATTGCTGCCCTTACTGACTGTTGCCCTTACTGACTGCTGCCCACACTGACTGCTGCCCTTACTGCTCTTACTGACTGCCACCTTTACTGACTGCTGCTCTTACTGATTGCTGCTCTTTCTGATTGCTGCCCTTACTGACTGTTGCCCTTACTGACTGTTGCCCTTACTGACTGCTGCCCACACTGACTGCTGCCCACACTGACTGCTGCCCTTACTGCTCTTACTGACTGCCACCTTTACTGACTGCTGCTCTTACTGATTGCTGCTCTTACTGATTGCTGCCCTTACTGACTGCTCTTGTTATTCACAACAAATGTAGATCTTTGTGTATCTCTGGTAGATCAAGACTGCTGTATCATCTATGTATGCTGTAGTCCCTTGAAGCTGAAGGGAAGGGTCTTTCTCAAGGCTGTGAGCAATAAACATCTTTGCCTTTTCGATTTCATCTGCATCCTGTGACCAACAGAATTGGGCAAAACGCTATTCCGTTCTCCGGCTGTTCTGGATTGAGCCAAGTGTCTCCAAAGCTCAATCCCTTTGCCAGCTACAGTGCAGAGCCTGGTCCATGACGAGGGATGAGGAGGAAATAGCCGACCCCAATCAGGAGGTGTGGCCACAGCTAGTCGACGCATATGCAGCAGAAGCGGTTCCTGGGGCCGGAGGTAGGAGCTTAGTGGTAGCAGCATTGTTACACGCCCAGGGCGCAGTGGGCGGAGTCAGTGACAGGCAGTCACTGACAGTGAACGGGAATCCCTGATACCCCAAGAACCAGTGGGGATCACCCCAATCTGTGATCGGGAGTGGCTAGGTCGAGGTCGTCCGGTCACACCGGTCTCCACAGCTCACACCGATGCCTGTATGTAATGAAGGGTCAATATGTACTTTGTATGATGTTGATAACTCAGGGAATAACTCCTTTCAGCTTCACAGGACAGAGATTGACAGGTGTAATCATGTATGTTTTAGCATAAAACGGTGTAATGTACACTTAGCCAATGATCTTACAATGATAACAGATCCAGGGCAGGATATAAATGTTATGAACAGCCCTATAACCAAGGTTGTAGCAGTGACTACACGCAGTGCTGCATTAAACAAAGGGTACCTTAACCCCTTCACCCTCTCTGTGGAGGAAGCAGAACTGAATGATTGTGTATTATCCCCTGCAGTCAGACTGGGCCTTTCTCATGGCATCACCACTTAATTCACATAGAATACTTTTATCACTTTTCTATTTGTTTGTATATTATTTATGTCATTTTAATTCTTTCTCATTTCATTAACACTTATTGATTTATACTTACACATCTTTTCTTTATACTTCACTATCACCTTTTTCCCTTTTCGTGTGATGCCCTGGGGATGGTCCTTGGTTGGAATTTTTTTGGGGTGCCTTGCTTCTCGGACGTGAACCCCTTAATGCTAGGGACGCCAGTATAGAGGAGTCTTGACGATTGGCCTGGCGCTTATTCATATATTTGCAAATGTATGTAACTAATACCTCTGAATCGCTATTATCATGTAGGATTTAAGTATTGTTTTTGCTGCAGTGTGCTGGGGGGCAAATCTCCTTTTTTTCTGTGTGTTTAAAGCATGTTTCCCAACTCTGGTGTCTGTAAGGGCTCGTGCTAATCAGGTGTGTGCTAATCAGGTGGGTGCAGAAGGTGACTCAAATAGAATATTTTGGGAAAATGGGCTTTGGTACAGAGAGAAAAACACCAGCAGTGAGCATTCAGATGTAATTACTGAGAAGCAACGGATTGTGCCAGTGTCTTACAGGGACGGCTTGTTGAAGGTGGCCCATGAGATTCCCCTGGCAGGACATTTAGGTGTGTCCAGAAACAAGGCCTGGTTAATACCCAATTTTTATTGTCCCGACATAGCTAACTACTGATGTTCATGTCATGCGTGCCAGATGGTGGGGAAGTCCGGTGATGTGAAACGGGCGCCCTTAATGCCCTTGCTTGTCATCTCAGAACCCTTTGAATGGGTTGCTGTAGACATTGTGGGGTCCTTAGCTATTCCCAGTAGCTCTGGGAAGGAATATATTTTGACAGTGGTAGATTATGCCACCCGGTATCTGGAAGCAGTGGCTCTGTCATCCATCCGGGCAGATAAGGTTGCTGATGCCCTTATCACCATCTGTTCCAGGGTGAGGTTCCCAAAAGAGATGTTAATGAACCAAGGTACCCAGTTCATGTCGAACCTCATGCAGAGCCTCTGTAAAAAGATGCATGTGGATCACCTCATCACGACCCCATACCACCCACAGACCAACGGGCTTGTGGAGAGACTCAATAGTACCCTGAAACAGATGTTACAGACCTATGTGGAGTCCCAGGGAAGAGACTGGGAGAGGGTCCTGCCGCACCTCCTCTTTGCATACCACGAAGTGCCGCAGGAATCAACCGGATTCTCACCCTTTGAACTATATGGGTGCCGCGAGCGTGGCCCTTTAGATCTGATCAGGGAAGAATGGGAGGGTAAGATGGTCACTCCTGAGCAGTCAGTGGTACACTATGTAGTGGAGTTCAGGGAGAAGCTGCAGTCCCTGATGGGGATGGCGCAGGATAACCTGAAAGCTGCGCAGGTGAAACAAGAGGTGGTACGATCGCCACGCAAGAGAGCGCATACTTGAGGTAGGGCAGAAGGTTCTGGTCCTAAACCCATTGCAAGCTGCCTGGCAAGGCCCCTGCTCCATAATGCAGCACATCAATGATGTGGATTATGTAGTAGCGCAGGAGGCAGGCCGTAAGAGACAGAAAATATACAGTAACATGCTGAAGGCGTATCCTGACAGGGAAGCGTGTGTTACAATTGTGTGTAGCTGCCCGAGAATGAGCAGGAACCTGACTCCCTGTTAGACCTGGCAGTTGCTGCCCAGGCAGGAGGATCTCTGACAGATGCTTTCCGAGGTGAGACGCTGTCTGCAGTACAGCTAGGTCAGCTATCTGCCACACTACACCCGCATCAGGCACATATTACAGGGAAGCCTGGCAATACACACCTAGTGACACTCTACACCCGTATCAGGCACATATTACAGGGAAGCCTGGCAATACACACCTAATGACACACTACACCCGTATCAGGCACATATTACAGGGAAGCCTGGCAATACACACCTAGTGACACACTACACCCGTATCAGGCACATATTACAGGGAAGCCTGGCAATACACACCTAGTGACAGACTACACCCGTATCAGGCACATATTACAGGGAAGCCTGGCAATACACACCTAGTGCCGCACTACACCCGTATCAGGGACATTTTACAGGGAAGCCTGGCAATGCACACCTAGTGACGCACTACACCCGTATCAAGCACATATTACAGGGAAGCCTGGCAATACACACCTAGTGACACACTACACCCGTATCAGGCACGTATCACAGGGAAGCCTGGCAATGCACACCTAGTGACACCCTACACCCGTATCAGGCACGTATCACGGAAGCCTGGCAATGCACACCTAGTGACACACTACACCCGTATCAGGCACGTATCACAGGGAAGCCTGGCAATACACACCTAGTGACACACTACACCCATATCAGGCACATTTTACAGGGAAGCCTACAATACACACCTAGTGACACACTACACCCGCATCAGGCACATATTACAGGGAAGCCTGGCAATACACACCTAGTGACACACTACGCCCATATCAAGCACGTATCACAGGGAAGCCTGGCAATGCACACCTAGTGACACCCTACACCCGTATCAGGCACGTATCACAGGGAAGCCTGACAATGCGCACCTAGTGACACCCTACACCCGTATCAGGCACATATTACAGGGAAGCCTGGCAATACACACCTAGTGACACCCTACACCCGTATCAGGCACGTATCACAGGGAAGCCTGGCAATGCACACCTAGTGACACCCTACACCCGTATCAGGCACGTATCACAGGGAAGCCTGGCAATACACACCTAGTGACACCCTACACCCGTATCAGGCATGTATCACAGGGAAGCCTGGCAATGCACACCTAGTGACACCCTACACCCGTATCAGGCACATATTACAGGGAAGCCTGGCAATACACACCTAGTGACACACTACACCCGTATCAGGCATGTATCACAGGGAAGCCTGGCAATGCACACCTAGTGACACCCTACACCCGTATCAGGCACGTATCACAGGGAAGCCTGGCAATGCGCACCTAGTGACACACTACACCCGTATCTGGCACGTATTACAAGGAAGCCTGGCAAAACACACCTAGTAACGCACTACACCCGTATCAGGCAAATATTACAGGGAAGCCTGGCAAAACACACCTAGTAACGCACTACACCCGTATCAGGCAAATATTACAGGGAAGCCTGGCAATACACACCTAGTGACACACTACGCCCGTATCAGACACATTACAGGGAAGCCTGGCAATACACACCTAGTGACAACTACACCCGTATCAGGCACATATTACAGGGAAGCCTGGCAATAAACACCTAGTGACAACTACACCCGTATCAGGCACATATTACAGGATAGCCTGGCAATACACACCTAGTGACACACTACACGCGTATCAGACACATTACAGGGAAGCCTGGCAATACAAACCTAGTGACACCCTACACCCGTATCAGGCACATATTACAGGGAAGCCTGGCAATACACAGCTAGTGACACCCTACACCCGTATCAGGCACATATTACAGGGAAGCCTGGCAATACACACCTAGTGACACACTACACCCGTATCAGGCACGTATTACAGGGAAGCCTGGCAATACACACCTAGTGACACACTACACCCGTATCAGGCACGTGTTACAGGGAAGCCTAGCAATACACACCTAGTGACACCCTACACCGATATCAGGCAAGTATCACAGGGAAGCCTGGCAATACACACCTAGTGACACCCTACACCCATATCAGGCACGTATCACAGGGAAGCCTGGCAATACACACCTAGTGACAAACTACACCCGTATCAGGCACATATTACAGGGAAGCCTGGCAATACACACCTAGTGACACACTACACCCGTATCAGGTACATATTCCAGGGAATCCTGGCAATACACACCTAGTGACACACTACACCCGTATCAGGCACATTTTACAGGGAAGCCTGGCAATACACACCTAGTGACACACTACACCCGCATCAGGCACATATTACAGGGAAGCCTGGCAAGACACCTAGTGACACCCTACACCCGTATCAGGCACATATTACAGGGAAGCCTGGCAATACACACCTAGTGACACCCTACACCCGTATCAGGCACGTATCACAGGGAAGCCTGGCAATACACACCTAGTGACACCCTACACCCGTATCAGGCATGTATCACAGGGAAGCCTGGCAATGCACACCTAGTGACACACTACACCCGTATCTGGCACGTATTACAAGGAAGCCTGGCAATACACACCTAGTAACGCACTACACCCGTATCAGGCACATTATACAGGGAAGCCTGGCAATACACACCTAGTGACGCACTACACCCGTATCAGGCAAATATTACAGGGAAGCCTGTCAATACACACCTAGTGACACACTACGCCCGAATCAGACACATTACAGGGAAGCCTGGCAATAAACACCTAGTGACAACTACACCCGTATCAGGCACATATTACAGGGAAGCCTGGCAATACACACCTAGTGCCACACTACACCCGTAAAAAGGCACATATTACAGGGAAGCCTGGCAATACACACCTAGTGACAACTACACCCGTATCAGGCACATATTACAGGATAGCCTGGCAATACACACCTAGTGACACACTACACCCGTATCAGACACATTACAGGGAAGCCTGGCAATACAAACCTAGTGACACCCTACACTCGTATCAGGCACATATTACAGGGAAGCCTGGCAATACACACCTAGTGACACCCTACACCCGTATCAGGCACATATTACAGGGAAGCCTGGCAATACACACCTAGTGACACCCTACACCCGTATCAGGCACATATTACAGGGAAGCCTGGCAATACACACCTAATGACACACTACACCCGTATCAGGCACATATTACAGGGAAGCCTGGCAATACACACCTAGTGACACACTACACCCGTATCAGGCACGTATTACAGGGAAACCTGGCAATACACACCTAGTGACACCCTACACCCGTATCAGGCACGTGTTACAGGGAAGCCTGGCTATACACACCTAGTGACACCCTACACCCATATCAGGCGCGTATCACAGGGAAGCCTGGCAATACACACCTAGGGACAAACTACACCCGTATCAGGCACATATTACAGGGAAGCCTGGCAAGACATACCTAGTAACACACTACGCCCGTATCAGACACATTACAGGGAAGCCTGGCAATACACACCTAGTGACAACTACACCCGTATCAGGCACATATTACAGGGAAGCCAGGCAATAAACACCTAGTGACAACTACACCCGTATCAGGCACATATTACAGGATAGCCTGGCAATACACACCTAGTGACACACTACACCCATACACATATTACAGGGAAGCCTGGCAAGACACACCTAGTGACGCACTACACCCGTATCAGGCACGTATTACAGGGAAGCCTGGCAATACACACCTAGTGACACACTTCACCCGTATCAGGCACTTATAACAGGGAAGCCTGGCAATACACACCTAGTGACACACTACACCAGTATCAGGCACATATTACAGGGAAGCCTGGCAATACAAACCTAGTGACACACTACACACGTATCAGGCACGTATCACAGGGAAGCCTGGCAATACACACCTAGTGACACACTACACCCGTATCAGGCACATATTACAGGGAAGCCTGGCAACACACACCTAGTGACACCCTACACCCGTATCAGGCACGTATCACAGGGACGTCTGGCAATACACACCTAGTGACACCCTACACCCGTATCAGGCACATATCACAGGGAAGCCTGGCAATACACACCTAGTGACACCCTACACCCGTATCAGGCACGTATCCCAGGGAAGCCTGGCAATACACACCTAGTGACACCCTACACCCATATCAGGCACGTATCCCATGGAAGCATGGCAATACACACCTAGTGACACCCTACACCCGTATCAGGCACATATTACAGGGAAGCCTGGCAATACACACCTAGTGACACATCTACACCCGTATCAGGCACATATTACAGGGAAGCCTGGCAATACACACCTAGTGACACCCTACACCCGTATCAGGCACATATTACAGGGAAGCCTGGCAATACACACCTAGTGACACACTACACCCGTATCAGGCATATATTACAGGGAAGCCTGGCAATACACACTTAGTGACACACTACACCCGTATCAGGCACATATTACAGGGAAGCCTGGCAAGACACACCTAGTGACACACTACACCCGTATCAGGCACATATTACAGGGAAGCCTGGCAAGACATACCTAGTGACACACTTCACCCGTATCAGGCACATATTACAGGGAAGCCTGGCAAGACATACCTAGTGACACACTACGCCCGTATCAGGCAAATATTACAGGGAAGCCATGCAATACACACCTAGTGACACACTACGCCCGTATCAGACACATTACAGGGAAGCCTGGCAATACACACCTAGTAACACACTACGCCCGTATCAGACACATTACAGGGAAGCCTGGCAATACACACCTAGTGACAACTACACCCGTATCAGGCACATATTACAGGGAAGCCTGGCAATAAACACCTAGTGACAACTACACCCGTATCAGGCACATATTACAGGATAGCCTGGCAATACACACCTAGTGACACACTACACGCGTATCAGACACATTACAGGGAAGCCTGGCAATACAAACCTAGTGACACCCTACACCCGTATCAGGCATATATTACAGGGAAGCCTGGCAATACACAGCTAGTGACACCCTACACCCGTATCAGGCACGTATTACAGGGAAGCCTGGCAATACACACCTAGTGACACACTACACCCGTATCAGGCACGTATTACAGGGAAGCCTGGCAATACACACCTAGTGACACACTACACCCGTATCAGGCACGTGTTACAGGGAAGCCTGGCAATACACACCTAGTGACACCCTACACCGATATCAGGCAAGTATCACAGGGAAGCCTGGCAATACACACCTAGTGACACCCTACACCCATATCAGGCACGTATCACAGGGAAGCCTGGCAATACACACCTAGTGACAAACTACACCCGTATCAGGCACATATTACAGGGAAGCCTGGCAATACACACCTAGTGACACACTACACCCGTCTCAGGTACATATTCCAGGGAATCCTGGCAATACACACCTAGTGACACACTACACCCGTAGCAGGCACATTTTACAGGGAAGCCTGGCAATACACACCTAGTGACACACTACACCCGTATCAGGCATGTATCACAGGGAAGCCTGGCAATGCACACCTAGTGACACCCTACACCCGTATCAGGCACGTATCACAGGGAAGCCTGGCAATACACACCTAGTAACGCACTACACCCGTATCAGGCACATTATACAGGGAAGCCTGGCAATACACACCTAGTGACGCACTACACCCGTATCAGGCAAATATTACAGGGAAGCCTGTCAATACACACCTAGTGACACACTACGCCCGTATCTGGCACGTATTACAAGGAAGCCTGGCAATACACACCTAGTAACGCACTACACCCGTATCAGGCACATTATACAGGGAAGCCTGGCAATACACACCTAGTGACGCACTACACCCGTATCAGGCAAATTTTTACAGGGAAGCCTGTCAATACACACCTAGTGACACACTACGCCCGTATCAGACACATTACAGGGAAGCCTGGCAATACACACCTAGTGACACACTATGCCCGTATCAGACACATTACAGGGAAGCCTGGCAATACACACCTAGTAACACACTACACCCATACACATATTACAGGGAAGCCTGGCAAGACATACCTAGTGACACACTACGCCCGTATCAGACACATTACAGGGAAGCCTGGCAATACACACCTAGTGCCACACTACACCCATAAAAAGGCACATATTACAGGGAAGCCTGGCAATACACACCTAGTGACACCCTACACCCGTATCAGGCACATATTACAGGATAGCCGGGCAAGACATACCTAGTAACACACTACGCCCGTATCAGACACATTACAGGGAAGCCTGGCAATACACACCTAGTGACAACTACACCCGTATCAGGCACATATTACAGGGAAGCCTGGCAAGACACACCTAGTGACACACTACACCCGTATCAGGCACATATTACAGGGAAGCCTGGCAAGACATACCTAGTGACAAACTTCACCCGTATCAGGCACATATTACAGGGAAGCCTGGCAAGACATACCTAGTGACACACTACACCCGTATCAGACACATTACAGGGAAGCCTGGCAATACACACCTAGTGACACACTACACCCGTATCAGGCACGTATTACAGGGAAGCCTGGCAATACACACCTAGTGACACCCTACACCCGTATCAGGCACGTATTACAGGGAAGCCTGGCAATACACACCTAGTGACACCCTACACCCATATCAGGCACGTATCACAGGGAAGCCTGGCAATACACACCTAGTGACACCCTACACCCATATCAGGAACGTATCACAGGGAAGCCTGGCAAGACACACCTAGTGACACCCTACACCCGTATCAGGCACATATCACAGGGAAGCCTGGCAATACACACCTAGTGACACACTACACCCGTATCAGGCACATATTACAAGGAAGCCTGGCAATACACACCTAGTGACGCACTACACCCGTATCAGGCACATATTACAGGGAAACCTGGCAATACACACCTAGTGACACACTACACCCGTATCAGGGACATATTAGAGGGAAGCCTGGCAATACACACCTAGTGACACACTACACCCGTATCAGGGACATATTACAGGGAAGCCTGGCAAGACATACCTAGTGACACACTACACCCGTATCAGACACATTACAGGGAAGCCTGGCAATACACACCTAGTGACACACTACACCCGTATCAGGCACATATTACAGGGAAGCCTGGCAATACACCTAGTGACACCCTACACCCGTATCAGGCACTTATAACAGGGAAGCCTGGCAATACACACCTAGTGACACACTACACCCGTATCAGGGACATATTACAGGGAAGCCTGGCAATACACTCCTAGTGACACACTACACCAGTATCAGGCACATATTACAGGGAAGCCTGGCAATACACTCCTAGTGACACACTACACCCGTATCAGGCACATATTACAGGGAAGCCTGGCAATACACACTTAGTGACACACTACACCCATACACATATTACAGGGAAGCCTGGCAATACACACCTAGTGACACACTACACCCGTATCAGGCACATATTACAGGGAAGCCTGGCAATACACACCTAGTGATGCACTACACCCGTATCAGGCAAATATTACATGGAAGCCTCGCAATACACACCTAGTGACACACTATGCCCGTATCAGACACATTACAGGGAAGCCTGGCAATACACACCTAGTAACACACTACGCCCGTATCAGACACATTACAGGGAAGCCTGGCAATACACTCCTAGTGCCACACTACACCCGTATCAGACACATTACAGGGAAGCCTGGCAATACACACCTAGTGACACCCTACACCCGTATCAGGCACATATTACAGGGAACCCTGGCAATACACACCTAGTGACAACTACACCCGTATCAGGCACATATTACAGGATAGCCTGGCAATACACACCTAGTGACACACTTCACCCGTATCAGACACATTACAGGGAAGCCTGGCAATACACACCTAGTGACAACTACACCCGTATCAGGTACATATTACAGGGAAGCCTGGCAATACAAACCTAGTGACACCCTACACCCGTGTCAGGCACATATTACAGGGAAGCCTGGCAATACACAGCTAGTGACACCCTACACCCGTTTCAGGCACATATTACAGGGAAGCCTGGCAATACACACCTAGTGACACACTACACCCGTATCAGGCACATATTACAGGGAAGCCTGGCAATACACACCTAGTGACACACTACACCCGTATCAGGCACGTATTACAGGGAAGCCTGGCAATACACACCTAGTGACACCCTACACCCGTATCAGGCACGTATCACAGGGAAGCCTGGCAATACACACCTAGTAACGCACTACACCCGTATCAGGCACATAATACAGGGAAGCCTGGCAATACACACCTAGTGACGCACTACACCCGTATCAGGCAAATATTACAGGGAAGCCTGGCAATACACACCTAGTGACACACTATGCCCGTATCAGACACATTACAGGGAAGCCTGGCAATACACACCTAGTGACGCACTACACCCGTATCAGGCAAATATTACAGGGAAGCCTGGCAATACACAACTAGTGACACACTACACCCGTATCAGGCACATATTACAGGGAAACCTGGCAATACACACCTAGTGACACCCTACACCCGTATCAGGCACGTGTTACAGGGAAGCCTGGCTATACACACCTAGTGACACCCTACACCCATATCAGGCGCGTATCACAGGGAAGCCTGGCAATACACACCTAGTGACAAACTACACCCGTATCAGGCACATATTACAGGGAAGCCTGGCAAGACATACCTAGTAACACACTACGCCCGTATCAGACACATTACAGGGAAGCCTGGCAATACACACCTAGTGACAACTACACCCGTATCAGGCACATATTACAGGGAAGCCAGGCAATAAACACCTAGTGACAACTACACCCGTATCAGGCACATATTACAGGATAGCCTGGCAATACACACCTAGTGACACACTACACCCATACACATATTACAGGGAAGCCAGGCAATAAACACCTAGTGACAACTACACCCGTATCAGGCACGTATTACAGGGAAGCCTGGCAATACACACCTAGTGACACACTTCACCCGTATCAGGCACTTATAACAGGGAAGCCTGGCAATACACACCTAGTGACACACTACACCAGTATCAGGCACATATTACAGGGAAGCCTGGCAATACAAACCTAGTGACACACTACACACGTATCAGGCACGTATCACAGGGAAGCCTGGCAATACACACCTAGTGACACACTACACCCGTATCAGGCACATATTACAGGGAAGCCTGGCAACACACACCTAGTGACACCCTACACCCGTATCAGGCACGTATCACAGGGACGTCTGGCAATACACACCTAGTGACACCCTACACCCGTATCAGGCACATATCACAGGGAAGCCTGGCAATACACACCTAGTGACACCCTACACCCGTATCAGGCACGTATCCCAGGGAAGCCTGGCAATACACACCTAGTGACACCCTACACCCATATCAGGCACGTATCCCATGGAAGCATGGCAATACACACCTAGTGACACCCTACACCCGTATCAGGCACATATTACAGGGAAGCCTGGCAATACACACCTAGTGACACATCTACACCCGTATCAGGCACATATTACAGGGAAGCCTGGCAATACACACCTAGTGACACCCTACACCCGTATCAGGCACATATTACAGGGAAGCCTGGCAATACACACCTAGTGACACACTACACCCGTATCAGGCATATATTACAGGGAAGCCTGGCAATACACACTTAGTGACACACTACACCCGTATCAGGCACATATTACAGGGAAGCCTGGCAAGACACACCTAGTGACACACTACACCCGTATCAGGCACATATTACAGGGAAGCCTGGCAAGACATACCTAGTGACACACTTCACCCGTATCAGGCACATATTACAGGGAAGCCTGGCAAGACATACCTAGTGACACACTACGCCCGTATCAGGCAAATATTACAGGGAAGCCATGCAATACACACCTAGTGACACACTACGCCCGTATCAGACACATTACAGGGAAGCCTGGCAATACACACCTAGTAACACACTACGCCCGTATCAGACACATTACAGGGAAGCCTGGCAATACACACCTAGTGACAACTACACCCGTATCAGGCACATATTACAGGGAAGCCTGGCAATAAACACCTAGTGACAACTACACCCGTATCAGGCACATATTACAGGATAGCCTGGCAATACACACCTAGTGACACACTACACGCGTATCAGACACATTACAGGGAAGCCTGGCAATACAAACCTAGTGACACCCTACACCCGTATCAGGCATATATTACAGGGAAGCCTGGCAATACACAGCTAGTGACACCCTACACCCGTATCAGGCACGTATTACAGGGAAGCCTGGCAATACACACCTAGTGACACACTACACCCGTATCAGGCACGTATTACAGGGAAGCCTGGCAATACACACCTAGTGACACACTACACCCGTATCAGGCACGTGTTACAGGGAAGCCTGGCAATACACACCTAGTGACACCCTACACCGATATCAGGCAAGTATCACAGGGAAGCCTGGCAATACACACCTAGTGACACCCTACACCCATATCAGGCACGTATCACAGGGAAGCCTGGCAATACACACCTAGTGACAAACTACACCCGTATCAGGCACATATTACAGGGAAGCCTGGCAATACACACCTAGTGACACACTACACCCGTCTCAGGTACATATTCCAGGGAATCCTGGCAATACACACCTAGTGACACACTACACCCGTAGCAGGCACATTTTACAGGGAAGCCTGGCAATACACACCTAGTGACACACTACACCCGTATCAGGCATGTATCACAGGGAAGCCTGGCAATGCACACCTAGTGACACCCTACACCCGTATCAGGCACGTATCACAGGGAAGCCTGGCAATGCGCACCTAGTGACACACTACACCCGTATCTGGCACGTATTACAAGGAAGCCTGGCAATACACACCTAGTAACGCACTACACCCGTATCAGGCACATTATACAGGGAAGCCTGGCAATACACACCTAGTGACGCACTACACCCGTATCAGGCAAATATTACAGGGAAGCCTGTCAATACACACCTAGTGACACACTACGCCCGTATCAGACACATTACAGGGAAGCCTGGCAATACACACCTAGTGACACACTATGCCCGTATCAGACACATTACAGGGAAGCCTGGCAATACACACCTAGTAACACACTACACCCATACACATATTACAGGGAAGCCTGGCAAGACATACCTAGTGACACACTACGCCCGTATCAGACACATTACAGGGAAGCCTGGCAATACACACCTAGTGCCACACTACACCCATAAAAAGGCACATATTACAGGGAAGCCTGGCAATACACACCTAGTGACACCCTACACCCGTATCAGGCACATATTACAGGATAGCCTGGCAAGACATACCTAGTAACACACTACGCCCGTATCAGACACATTACAGGGAAGCCTGGCAATACACACCTAGTGACAACTACACCCGTATCAGGCACATATTACAGGGAAGCCTGGCAAGACACACCTAGTGACACACTACACCCGTATCAGGCACATATTACAGGGAAGCCTGGCAAGACATACCTAGTGACACACTTCACCCGTATCAGGCACATATTACAGGGAAGCCTGGCAAGACATACCTAGTGACACACTACACCCGTATCAGACACATTACAGGGAAGCCTGGCAATACACACCTAGTGACACACTACACCCGTATCAGGCACGTATTACAGGGAAGCCTGGCAATACACACCTAGTGACACCCTACACCCGTATCAGGCACGTATTACAGGGAAGCCTGGCAATACACACCTAGTGACACCCTACACCCATATCAGGCACGTATCACAGGGAAGCCTGGCAATACACACCTAGTGACACCCTACACCCGTATCAGGCACATATCACAGGGAAGCCTGGCAATACACACCTAGTGACACACTACACCCGTATCAGGCACATATTACAAGGAAGCCTGGCAATACACACCTAGTGACGCACTACACCCGTATCAGGCACATATTACAGGGAAACCTGGCAATACACACCTAGTGACACACTACACCCGTATCAGGGACATATTACAGGGAAGCCTGGCAATACACACCTAGTGACACACTACACCCGTATCAGGGACATATTACAGGGAAGCCTGGCAAGACATACCTAGTGACACACTACACCCGTATCAGACACATTACAGGGAAGCCTGGCAATACACACCTAGTGACACACTACACCCGTATCAGGCACATATTACAGGGAAGCCTGGCAATACACCTAGTGACACCCTACACCCGTATCAGGCACTTATAACAGGGAAGCCTGGCAATACACACCTAGTGACACACTACACCCGTATCAGGGACATATTACAGGGAAGCCTGGCAATACACTCCTAGTGACACACTACACCAGTATCAGGCACATATTACAGGGAAGCCTGGCAATACACTCCTAGTGACACACTACACCCGTATCAGGCACATATTACAGGGAAGCCTGGCAATACACACTTAGTGACACACTACACCCATACACATATTACAGGGAAGCCTGGCAATACACACCTAGTGACACACTACACCCGTATCAGGCACATATTACAGGGAAGCCTGGCAATACACACCTAGTGATGCACTACACCCGTATCAGGCAAATATTACATGGAAGCCTGGCAATACACACCTAGTGACACACTATGCCCGTATCAGACACATTACAGGGAAGCCTGGCAATACACACCTAGTAACACACTACGCCCGTATCAGACACATTACAGGGAAGCCTGGCAATACACTCCTAGTGCCACACTACACCCGTATCAGACACATTACAGGGAAGCCTGGCAATACACACCTAGTGACACCCTACACCCGTATCAGGCACATATTACAGGGAACCCTGGCAATACACACCTAGTGACAACTACACCCGTATCAGGCACATATTACAGGATAGCCTGGCAATACACACCTAGTGACACACTACACCCGTATCAGGCACATATTACAGGATAGCCTGGCAATACACACCTAGTGACACACTTCACCCGTATCAGACACATTACAGGGAAGCCTGGCAATACACACCTAGTGACAACTACACCCAAATCAGGTACATATTACAGGGAAGCCTGGCAATACAAACCTAGTGACACCCTACACCCGTGTCAGGCACATATTACAGGGAAGCCTGGCAATACACAGCTAGTGACACCCTACACCCGTTTCAGGCACATATTACAGGGAAGCCTGGCAATACACACCTAGTGACACACTACACCCGTATCAGGCACATATTACAGGGAAGCCTGGCAATACACACCTAGTGACACACTACACCCGTATCAGGCACGTATTACAGGGAAGCCTGGCAATACACACCTAGTGACACCCTACACCCGTATCAGGCACGTATCACAGGGAAGCCTGGCAATACACACCTAGTAACGCACTACACCCGTATCAGGCACATAATACAGGGAAGCCTGGCAATACACACCTAGTGACGCACTACACCCGTATCAGGCAAATATTACAGGGAAGCCTGGCAATACACACCTAGTGACACACTATGCCCGTATCAGACACATTACAGGGAAGCCTGGCAATACACACCTAGTGACGCACTACACCCGTATCAGGCAAATATTACAGGGAAGCCTGGCAATACACACCTAGTGACACACTATGCCCGTATCAGACACATTACAGGGAAGCCTGGCAATACACACCTAGTAACACACCACACCCATATCAGGCACATATTACAGGATAGCCTGGCAATACACACCTAGTGACAACTACACCTGTATCAGGCACATATTACAGGATAGCCTGGCAATACACACCTAGTGACACACTACACCTGTATCAGACACATTACAGGGAAGCCTGGCAATACACACCTAGTGACAACTACACCCGTATCAGGCACATATTACAGGGAAGCCTGGCAATACAAACCTAGTGACACCCTACACCCGTGTCAGGCACATATTACAGGGAAGCCTGGCAATACACAGCTAGTGACACCCTACACCCGTATCAGGCACATATTACAGGGAAGCCTGGCAATACACACCTAGTGACACCCTACCCCCGTATCAGGCACATATTACAGGGAAGCCTGGCAATACACACCTAGTGACACACTACACCCGTATCAGGCAAATATTACAGGGAAGCCTGGCAATACACACCTAGTGACACACTACACCCGTATCAGGCACATATTACAGGGAAGCCTGGCAATACACACCTAGTGACACCCTACACCCGTATCAGGCACGTATTACAGGGAAGCCTGGCAATACACACCTAGTGACACCCTACACCCGTATCAGGCACGTATCACAGGGAAGCCTGGCAATACACACCTAGTGACACACTACACCCGTATCAGGCACATATTACAGGGAAGCCTGGCAATACACACCTAGTGACACCCTACACCCGTATCAGGCACGTATTACAGGGAAGCCTGGCAATACACACCTAGTGACACCCTACACCCGTATCAGGCACGTATCACAGGGAAGCCTGGCAATACACACCTACTAACGCACTACACCCGTATCAGGCACATAATACAGGGAAGCCTGGCAATACACACCTAGTGACGCACTACACCCGTATCAGGCAAATATTACAGGGAAGCCTGGCAATACACACCTAGTGACACACTACGCCTGTATCAGACACATTACAGAGAAGCCTGGCAATACACACCTAGTGACACACTATGCACGTATCAGACACATTACAGGGAAGCCTGGCAATACACACCTAGTAACACACCACACCCATATCATGCACGTGGCAAGACACACCTAGTGACAAACTACACCCGTATCAGGCACATATTACAGGGAAGCCTTGCAATACACACCTAGTGACACACTACACCCGTTTCAGGTACATATTCCAGGGAAGCCTGGCAATACACACCTAGTGACACCCTACACCCGTATCAAGCAAATATTACAGGGAAGCCTGGCAATACACACCTAGTGACACACTACGCCCGTATCAAGCAAATATTACAGGGAAGCCTGGCAATACACACCTAGTGACACACTACGCCCGTATCAGACACATTACAGGGAAGCCTTGCAATACACACCTAGTGACACACTACACCCGTATCAGGTACATATTCCAGGGAAGCCTGGCAATACACACTTAGTGACACACTACACCCATACACATATTACAGGGAAGCCTGACAATACACACCTAGTGACACACTTCACACGTATCAGGGACATATTACAGGGAAGCCTGGCAATACACACCTAGTGACACCCTACACCCGTATCAGGCACGTATCCCAGGGAAGCATGGCAATACACACCTAGTGACACCCTACACCCGTATCAGGCACATATTACAGGGAAGCCTGGCAATACACCTAGTGACACACTACACCCGTATCAGGCATATATTACAGGGAAGCCTGGCAATACACACTTAGTGACACACTACACCCGTATCAGGCACATATTACAGGGAAGCCTGGCAAGACATACCTAGTGACACACTACACCCGTATCAGGCACGTATTACAGGGAAGCCTGGCAATACACACCTAGTGACACACTACACCCGTATCAGACACATTACAGGGAAGCCTGGCAATACACACCTAGTGACAACTACACCCGTATCAGGCACATATTACAGGGAAGCCTGGCAATACACACCTAGTGACACACTACACCCGTATCAGGCACGTATTACAGGGAAGCCTGGCAATACACACCTAGTGACACCCTACACCCGTATCAGGCACGTATTACAGGGAAGCCTGGCAATACACACCTAGTGACAACTACACCCATATCAGGCACGTATCACAGGGAAGCCTGGCAATACACACCTAGTGACACCCTACACCCATATCAGGCACGTATCACAGGGAAGCCTGGCAAGACACACCTAGCGACACCCTACACCCGTATCAGGCACATATCACAGGGAAGCCTGGCAATACACACCTAGTGACACACTACACCCGTATGAGGCACATATCACAGGGAAGCCTGGCAATACACACCTAGTGACACACTACACCCGTATCAGACACATTACAGGGAAGCCTGGCAATACACACCTAGTGACAACTACACCCGTATCAGGCACATATTACAGGGAAACCTGGCAATACACACTTAGTGACACACTACACCCATACACATATTACAGGGAAGCCTGGCAATACACACCTAGTGACACACTACACCCGTATCAGGCACATATTACAGGGAAGCCTGGCAATACACACCTAGTGATGCACTACACCCGTATCAGGCAAATATTACAGGGAAGCCTGGCAATACACACCTAGTGACACACTATGCCCGTATCAGACACATTACAGGGAAGCCTGGCAATACACACCTAGTGACACCCTACACCCATATCAGGCACATATTACAGGGAACCCTGGCAATACACACCTAGTGACACCCTACACCCGTATCAGGCACATATTACAGGGAAGCCTGGCAATACACACCTAGTGACAACTACACCCGTATCAGGCACATATTACAGGATAGCCTGGCAATACACACCTAGTGACACACTTCACCCGTATCAGACACATTACAGGGAAGCCTGGCAATACACACCTAGTGACAACTACACCCGTATCAGGTACATATTACAGGGAAGCCTGGCAATACAAACCTAGTGACACCCTACACCCGTGTCAGGCACATATTACAGGGAAGCCTGGCAATACACAGCTAGTGACACCCTACACCCGTATCAGGCACATATTACAGGGAAGCCTGGCAATACACACCTAGTGACACACTACACCCGTATCAGGCACATATTACAGGGAAGCCTGGCAATACACACCTAGTGACACACTACACCCGTATCAGGCACGTATTACAGGGAAGCCTGGCAATACACACCTAGTAACACACTACACCCGTATCAGGCACATAATACAGGGAAGCCTGGCAATACACACCTAGTGACACACTATGCCCGTATCAGACACATTACAGGGAAGCCTGGCAATACACACCTAGTGACACACTATGCCCGTATCAGACACATTACAGGGAAGCCTGGCAATACACACCTAGTAACACACCACACCCATATCAGGCACGTATCACAGGGAAGCCTGGCAATACACACCTAGTGACAACTACACCTGTATCAGGCACATATTACAGGATAGCCTGGCAATACACACCTAGTGACACACTACACCCGTATCAGACACATTACAGGGAAGCCTGGCAATACACACCTAGTGACAACAACACCCGTATCAGGTACATATTACAGGGAAGCCTGGCAATGCACACCTAGTGACACCCTACACCCGTATCAGACACATTACAGGGAAGCCTGGCAATACACACCTAGTGACACACTACACCCGTATCAGGCACATATTACAGGGAAGCCTGGCAATACACACCTAGTGACACACTACACCCGTATCAGGCACATATTACAGGGAAGCCTGGCAATACACACCTAGTGACACCCTACACCCGTATCAGGCACATATTACAGGGAAGCCTGGCAATACACACCTAGTGACACACTACGCCCGTATCAGACACATTACAGGGAAGCCTGGCAATACACACCTAGTGACACACTATGCCCGTATCAGACACATTACAGGGAAGCCTGGCAATACACACCTAGTAACACACCACACCCATATCAGGCACATATTACAGGGAAGCCTTGCAATACACACCTAGTGACACACTACACCCATACACATATTACAGGGAAGCCTGACAAGACACACCTAGTGACACACTACACCCGTATCAGGCAAATATTACAGGGAAGCCTGGCAATACACACCTAGTGACACACTACGCCCGTATCAGACACATTACAGGGAAGCCTTGCAATACACACCTAGTGACACACTACACCCGTATCAGGTACATATTCCAGGGAAGCCTGGCAATACACACTTAGTGACACACTACACCCATACACATATTACAGGGAAGCCTGACAATACACACCTAGTGACACACTACACCAGTATCAGGCACGTGTTAGAGGGAAGCCTGGCAATACACACCTAGTGACACACTACACCAGTATCAGGCACGTGTTAGAGGGAAGCCTGGCAATACACACCTAGTGACACCCTACACCCGTATCAGGCACTTATTACAGGGAAGCCTGGCAATACACACCTAGTGACACCCTACACCCGTATCATCCACGTATCACAGGGAAGCCTGGCAATACACACCTAGTGACACATCTACACCGGTATCAGGCACATATTACAGGGAAGCCCGGCAATACACACCTAGTGACACACTACACCCGTATCAGGCACGTATTACAGGGAAGCCTGGCAATACACACCTAGTGACACCCTACACCCATATCAGGCACGTATCACAGGGAAGCCTGGCAATACACACCTAGTGACACCCTACACCCATATCAGGCACGTATCACAGGGAAGCCTGGCAATACACACCTAGTGACACATCTACACCCGTATCAGGCACATATTACAGGGAAGCCTGGCAATACACACCTAGTGACACCCTACACCCGTATCAGGCACATATTACAGGGAAGCCTGGCAATACACACTTAGTGACACCCTACACCCGTATCAGGCACGTATTACAGGGAAGCCTGGCAATACACACCTAGTGACACCCTACACCCGTATCAGGCACGTATCACAGGGAAGCCTGGCAATACACACCTAGTGACACATCTACACCCGTATCAGGCACATATTACAGGGAAGCCTGGCAATACACACCTAGTGACACCCTACACCCGTATCAGGCACATATTACAGGGAAGCCCGGCAAGACACACCTAGTGACACACTACACCCGTATCAGGCACATCTTACAGGGAAGCCTGGCAATACACACCTAGTGACAACTACACCCGTATCAGGCACATATTACAGGATAGCCTGGTAATACACACCTAGTGACACACTACACCCGTATCAGGCACATATTACAGGGAAGCCTGGCAATACACACCTAGTGCCGCACTACACCCGTATCAGGCACATTACAGGGAAGCCTGGCAATACACACCTAGTGACAACTACACCCCTATCAGGCACATATTACAGGGAAGCCTGGCAATACACACCTAGTGACACACTACACCCGTATCAGGCACGTATTACAGGGAAGCCTGGCAATACACACCTAGTGACACCCTACACCCATATCAGGCACGTATCACAGGGAAGCCTGGCAATACACACCTAGTGATACACTACACCCGTATCAGGCACATATTACAAGGAAGCCTGGCAATACACACCTAGTGACACACTATGCCCATATCAGACACATTACAGGGAAGCCTGGCAATACACACCTAGTAACACACCACACCCATATCAGGCACGTATCACAGGGAAGCCTGGCAAGACACACCTAGTGACAAACTACACCCGTGTCAGGCACATATTACAGGGAAGCCTTGCAATACACACCTAGTGACACCCTACACCCATATCAGGCACGTATCACAGGGAAGCCTGGCAAGACACACCTAGTGACACACTACACCCGTATCAGGTACATATTCCAGGGAAGCCTGGCAATACACACTTAGTGACACACTACACCCATACACATATTACAGGGAAGCCTGGCAAGACACACCTAGTGACACCCTACACCCGAATCAGGCACATATTACAGGGAAGCCTGGCAATACACTCCTAGTAACGCACTACACCCGTATCAGGCACATAATACAGGGAAGCCTGGCAATACACACCTAGTGACGCACTACACCCGTATCAGGCAAATATATTACAGGGAAGCCTGTCAATACACACCTAGTGACAACTACACCCATATCAGGCACATATTACAGGATAGCCTGGCAAGACATACCTAGTGACACACTACGCCCGTATCAGACACATTACAGGGAAGCCTGGCAATACACACCTAGTGACACACTATGCCTGTATCAGACACATTACAGGGAAGCCTGGCAATACACACCTAGTAACACACTACGCCCGTATCATACACAATACAGGGAAGCCTGGCAATACACACCTAGTGCCACACTACACCCGTATCAGGCACATATTACAGGGAAGCCTGGCAATACACACCTAGTGACACCCTACACCCGTATCAGGCACATATTACAGGATAGCCTGGCAAGACATACCTAGTGACACACTACGCCCGTATCAGACACATTACAGGGAAGCCTGGCAATAAACACCTAGTGACAACTACACCCGTATCAGGCACATATTACAGGATAGCCTGGCAATACACACCTAGTGAAACACTAAACCCATATCAGACACATTACAGGGAAGCCTGGCAATACACACCTAGTGACAACTACACCCGTATCAGGCACATATTACAGGGAAGCCTGGCAATACACACCTAGTGACACCCTACACCCGTATCAGGCACGTATTACAGGGAAGCCTGGCAATACACACCTAGTGACACCCTACACCCATATTAGGCACGTATCACAGGGAAGCCTGGCAATACACACCTAGTGACACCCTACACCCATATCAGGCACGTATCACAGGGAAGCCTGGCAATACACACCTAGTGACACACTACACCCGTATCAGGTACATATTCCAGGGAAGCCTGGCAATACACACCTAGTGACGCACTACACCCATACACATATTACAGGGAAGCCTGGCAAGACACACCTAGTGACACACTACACCCGTATCAGGCACATATTACAGGGAAGCCTGGCAATACACACCTAGTGACACACTACACCCGTATCAGGCACATATTACAGGGAAGCCTGGCAATACACACCTAGTGACACACTTCACCCGTATCAGGCACTTATAACAGGGAAGCCTGACAATACACACCTAGTGACACACTACACCCGTATCAGGGACATATTACAGGGAAGCCTGGCAATACACACCTAGTGACACACTACACCCGTATCAGGCACATTACAGGGAAGCCTGGCAATACACACCTAGTGACACACTACGCCCGTATCAGGCACGTATCACAGGGAAGCCTGGCAATACACACCTAGTGACACACTACACCCGTATCAGGCACGTATCACAGGGAAGCCTGGCAATGCACACCTAGTGACACACTACACCAGTATCAGGCACGTATCACAGGGAAGCCTGGCAATACACACCTAGTGACACCCTACACCCGTATCAGGCACGTATCACAGGGAAGCCTGGCAATACACACCTAGTGACACCCTACACCCGTATCAGGCACGTATCACAGGGAAGCCTGGCAATACACACCTAGTGACTCCCTACACCCGTATCAGGCACGTATCACAGGGACGTCTGGCAATACACACCTAGTGACACATCTACACCCGTATCAGGCACATATTACAGGGAAGCCTGGCAATACACACCTAGTGACACACTACACCCGTATCAGGCACATATTACAGGGAAGCCTGGCAATACACACCTAGTGACACACTACACCCGTATCAGGCACATATTACAGGGAAGCCTGGCAATACACACCTAGTGACACACTACACCCGTATCAGGCACTTATTACAGGGAAGCCTGGCAAGACATACCTAGTGACGCATCATGTTATCACTCACACCCAAACCCCATTGTGACAGGCAGCCTACCGCACCTCCCCAGAATTAATAGTGTCCATGAAAAGGGAGATTGATGAGATGCTGCAGCTAGGGGTGACTCAGAGGTCTCATAGTTCATGGTTGGCCCCTGTGGTCTTGGTTCCCAAGTAATGTGAGGGGACCCAATTCTGTGTAGATTACAGGAGGTAGAATGAGGCCAAAGTCTTTGATGCATACCCCATGCCTAGGATAGATGACTTGCTGGATCAGCTGGCCCAGGCGCGCTACATCACTATCATGGATCTCAGCCGAGGGTACTGGCAGATTCCATTGTCTCCTAAAGCCCGTGAGAGGTCTGCATTTATCACCCCATTTGGGCTGTTCGAGTTTCTCATCATGCCCTTTGGGATGAAAAATACCCCTACGTCCTTCCAGCGCCTGGTAAATAACCTGCTGGTAGGCCGAGAGGGACATGCAGTGGCGTATTTGGACAACAATGCTGTGTTCAGCCAGATCTATAAGGAACACCTGGGACACCTTCATAGTGTATTGAGCAAAATCACTGGAGCAGGTATGACTATCAAGCCAGAAAAATGCCAGCTTGGCATGAGTGAGGTGCAGTACCTGAGACACCATGTAGGGGGAGGTACTCTGCGCCCAGAACTGAGCAAAGTGGAGGCTATCACAGCATGGCTTACCCCTGGGGACAAGAAACAGGTCAGGTTATTCTTGGGGACTGTGGGATACTACCATAAATTCATACCCAATTATGGTGCCCTCGCCAAACCCCTAACTGACCTGACCCAAAAGAAGCGTCCGAATCTGGTCACATGGACGGCAGACTGTGAGCAGGCCTTCCGAGCCCTGAAGTGTGACCTGGCTCAGTCTCCTGTGCTGCAGGCCCCAGATTTTAAACAGGTTTATTGTGCAGGCTGATGCCTCTAACTACGGTCTGGGAACTGTCCTCAGTCACGTAGATGGGCAGGGAAATGAGCACCCAGTCCTCTACCTGAGTAGGAAACTTCTCCCCTGTGAGGTGGCATATGCCACTATTGAGAAGGAATGCTTAGCTATTGTGTGGGAATTGCAAAAGCTGCAGCCGTATCTCTATGGGAGACTTCACTGTAATTACTGATTATAACCCACTCACTGGTTGAACAAGATTGCCGGGGGTAAAGGTAAATTGCTGAGATGAAGTCTCATTAGAATAGCGCACCATTCAACAGAAAAAAGGGGCAGAGCACGGGAATGCAGATGGACTCTCTCGGCAAGGCAACGAAGAAGACGCCGTTGCTCAGGAAAGTAGGTGATGGATGATCGTCATCTCCCTGTGCCATTTTTAGGAGGAAGATGTGACCATCGCCATGGGTTACAGCAATTCATCAAAGCCACGTGTCATGACTACATGTATTCTGTGTGCCCTGGGTAAAGTGTGCTCATGGTACTATGAGCAACCGTGAGTGTGATGTGCATTATTGTCGAAGTCACATAATTGGTTATGATTGTTTATAATTATTATCTGACGATCTAGTCGTTTATGGGCTGATAAGGAGTAAATTGGACACTACTCTGCATCGGAAGCAAGCCGATGCGCACAAATGAGTATATATATTTATATATATATATATATATATATATATATATATATGTCATTCAAGATTTAGCCAAGTGTGTGAGAAGCAGGAGTATGTCTGTGACAAGTAATTAAAAATACACAATGATATTGTGAGTGTTTGCATATATATTGAGAAGCTCCGCATACTGATACAGTATGTCTGTGGTAATTGAAGTGTAACACAGACACTGATATGCTCAGAGGAAGTGTTCTGAATGTAGAGTTAGAAACAATTGTCAGAAGTTTGATCAACATTAGCAATTGTAGGCCATGTGTCCAATGCTGATGTGGATAAGAAGTACTGACAATTGTATTCTAAATAAGCATAAGAAAGCCTTTGTTAAAGTTATCAGACTTCTTGACTATGGCCAAGGCTTGCCCCACCTGTGAGCAGGACAAACTTCATTTTATATGACATTTTGTAATTCGATTCAGATGGATATAATATCAAAAATACCAGTTACTGGATAAAGCATTTGCGCTGTGCTCAGACGTGCAACGCATACTTATGTATTTCTGTAAATATCTCACTATTACTTATGCAAGCACATATAGAAAAGGTTTTATTAGACAATCATTATGGTATAAAGTGTGCATATATGATATTTAACGTATACACATGGTAGACCTGGCATGTTTGGTACTATACTGACACCCTGTTTATTTCCAGATATTCTAATCTATCAGTGAGGGAGTCGCATCTTACGTTCGATGGTTATGGATCATAGGAAATTATTGGTTAGAATGTATACTCTGTATGTAGTGTCTTAAACCAGTTAAAGAAAGACAATGTAATCTCAAGACATTGTTGGAGAATTGGGACATACCCCTAGTGACAACATATGAACTGTTCTATGAACTACAGCGTACTACAAAGAGCAAGAACCAATGGAATTATGTCTGTCTACATTGTAGTTATCATGATGTGTAGGGTATATAACCTGCGCACCGGTCCCAGTCAGTAGCCATTCTCTTGGATGACCACAGACCTCAGGATTGACGGCTGTATACTGGGACCGGTGCGCATGCTTATGTATCAAGCTGTACCTTTTGTATTTAATTGTCTTTGCGCTAATTGTGATAGATCAAAGCGTGTAACTTACTTTTTGTTGCAATAAGAACTTTTGTGCTTTGGAACCACAATCAAAGTCTGGAAAGCAATTATTTCTCTCTAGTGATTTAGGGGTATTCATAGTTAGGGGCTCATAGGTTGGAGGCCAAGCTACCGAGAAGTCGCACAATAGCGACCGGATCTCGATTTCGCAACAAAGTGTGGAAGGCGCCATATGCAGGAAATAACGCACTGTGTTCAACAAAACAAATAAAATTGTGGACACTCTAAAATGCGCACGTACTGCAGCCTAAATCACACTCTCAGTAAGCACCATCTAAAAGCTTAAAATACAGGATAAAACACAAAAAAGACAGTGGATTCTGGCGCTACGATATATAGATACTTAAATTTCCATGTATCTCTGTATTCAGAAGTTTTCTTTTCTTTCTGTTTCTTCTTTCAATAGTTCTCCGTGTATATAAAAAATATAATAATAGTGTGGTATGTTTAGATACTTGATATACACTTTCAAAATATGGACGCAGTAATGTGGATAATCCCCTCACATGCAGGAGGACATACTTCACACAATAGTAAATAGTTGCTCATCCATATAGTGTTAACCACTGACACATAGGCATGCACTGTAGAGATATATCGTACCCAACTCACACTAGAGGTGCAAAGTATCCATATATAAAGGTATCTTTTATATATAAATAGGCATACATGCAATCTTCATCGGGTAGATGTAGGTAAAGCGTACCCTTACTCACAAGGGATCAAGTGTAGATAATCTCATAAAGGTTTCTTTGTGGGGCAGCGTATCGCTATTCCCTCGAGATGCTCCCACAGCAGATAGACGTGGACACGGAAAATATCCAGTAAAAACAAATTTATTCAAACACAGGACATAAATAGACAGATAAAATCCCAGGAAGCGTCTATGCAAAATAACAATCACAGCCTGGTGCCAGAATAGAATGTCCGGACAATGGCACTTACAGGTAAGTGAGTCTGTTTAAAGTCCAAACAGCGTTCCTGTATCAACGACCGGCCTCCACTCCTCCAACGCGTTTCAATCCCGGCCCGGGATCTTTTTCAAGGTGTGCTGTGGTTATGCCGGTATGACGTATAAATACCACGTTGGGCCAATCACCATCCGGGGGTGTCTATGAGCATCCTCATCTACATCACTTCCTGTTTACTCCAGTTGTCATGGAAATTCAAGCTAGATGTCACTCTACACCTTCCTGTTTGGTAACGTAACCAGGAAGTTGATTCCGTTTCCATAGTGGTTGCCATAGCAATGTAAACAAAGAGTCCCAACCGGAAGAATCTTTTTAAATACGATAAAAATAGCTCAAAAACTGGAAATAAATAACAATAAAAAGCTCCAGTTAAAAAAGGCATACTTAAGAACAAATACAAAAATGAAAAAAGGGAAAGCTGTTACGTAAACCACTTTAATTAAAAATCGCTGTTCAATCCCTTTGGTAACAGCGTTTGACATGAATGTATAAATTTCATCTCAGTCTTGGCTGACTAGCCATACCACTTGATCTTATATTGTTTTTAACTTGTTTAAGGCGAAGAAATTTTATTATATGTTCTGTGGAACAATTATGTATTTTCTTAAAATGTGAGGAGAGCGCATGCGTCTCCAAGCCATTTCTTATGTTCCGTAAATGCTCTGTAATTCGGACTTTTAACATTCTAGAAGTGCGACCAATATAGTATTTATTACATGAACATTGTATCGCATACACAACGTTTTTTGATCCACATGTAATAAAATCTTTAATCTTATGTTTAAAATCATTGATCGGCTGGTTTGAGTCAACAAGTCCACATTACTCCCTTTAGAGAATCACCTGAATTTCTTGAAATAGAACAAAATATAATTATTCATCTACAAAGAAATGAGAATACTCTTATAGAACGAAAAGTAAAAAAATTTAATAGGGATAAAAATCTCAGTCAGAAGAGTGATGGTGATAATGTAAACTCTACTAAAACAACTCTCATTAGGACTAAACAGGAACTGTATGGAGAACTGAGACAGACTCAACATACAGCTCCGAGGATGCTGGGTTAGTAGAAGGAGGGGGATATACAGGGAGGATGCTGGGTTAGTAGAAGGAGGGGGATATACAGGGAGGATGCTGGGTTAGTAGAAGGAGGGGGATATACAGGGAGGATGCTGGGTTAGTAGAAGGAGGGGGATATACAGGGAGGATGCTGGGTTAGTAGAGGGAGGGGGATATACAGGGAGGATGCTGGGTTAGTAGAAGGAGGGGGATATACAGGGAGGATGCTGGGTTAGTAGAGGGAGGGGGATATACAGGGAGGATGCTGGGTTAGTAGAAGGAGGGGGATATACAGGGAGGATGCTGGGTTAGTAGAGGGAGGGGGATATACAGGGAGGATGCTGGGATAGTAGAGGGAGGGGGATATACAGGGAGGATGCTGGGTTAGTAGAGGGAGGGGGATATACAGGGAGGATGCTGTTTTAGTAGAGGGAGGGGGATATACAGGGAGGATGCTGGGTTGGTAGAGGGAGGGGGATATACAGGGAGGATGCGGGGTTGGTAGAGGGAGGGGGATATACAGGGAGGATGCTGGGTTAGTAGAAGGAGGGGGATATACAGGGAGGATGCTGGGTTAGTAGAAGGAGGGGGATATACAGGGAGGATGCTGGGTTAGTAGAGGGAGGGGGATATACAGGGAGGATGCTGGGTTAGTAGAAGGAGGGGGATATACAGGGAGGATGCTGGGTTAGTAGAGGGAGGGGGATATACAGGGAGGATGCTGGGATAGTAGAGGGAGGGGGATATACAGGGAGGATGCTGGGTTAGTAGAGGGAGGGGGATATACAGGGAGGATGCTGTTTTAGTAGAGGGAGGGGGATATACAGGGAGGATGCTGGGTTGGTAGAGGGAGGGGGATATACAGGGAGGATGCGGGGTTGGTAGAGGGAGGGGGATATACAGGGAGGATGCTGGGTTAGTAGAGGGAGGGGGATATACAGGGAGGATGCTGGGTTAGAAGAGGGAGGGGGATATACAGGGAGGATGCTGGGTTAGTAGAGGGAGGGGGATATACAGGGAGGATGCTGGGTTAGTAGAAGGAGGGGGATATACGGGGAGGATGCTGGGATAGTAGAGGGAGGGGGATATACAGGGAGGATGCTGGGATAGTAGAGGGAGGGGGATATACAGGGAGGATGCTGAGTTAGTAGAGGGAGGGGGATATACAGGGAGGATGCTGGGTTGGTAGAGGGAGGGGGATATACAGGGAGGATGCTGGGATAGTAGAGGGAGGGGGATATACAGGGAGGATGCTGGGTTAGTAGAGGGAGGGGGATATACAGGGAGGATGCTGTTTTAGTAGAGGGAGGGGGATATACAGGGAGGATGCGGGGTTAGTAGAGGGAGGGGGATATACAGGGAGGATGCTGGGTTAGTAGAGGGAGGGGGATATACAGGGAGGATGCTGGGTTAGTAGAGGGAGGGGGATATACAGGGAGGATGCTGGGTTAGTAGAGGGAGGGGGATATAGGGAGGATGCTGGGTTAGTAGAGGGAGGGGGATATACAGGGAGGGTGCTGTTTTAGTAGTGGGAGGGGGATATACATGGAGGATGCTGGGTTGGTAGAGGGAGGGGGATATACAGGGAGGATGCTGCGTTAGTAGAGGGAGGGGGATATAGGGAGGATGCTGGGTTAGTAGAGGGAGGGGGATATACAGGGAGGATGCTGTTTTAGTAGAGGGAGGGGGATATACAGGGAGGATGCTGGGTTGGTAGAGGGAGGGGGATATACAGGGAGGATGCTGGGTTAGTAGAGGGAGGGGGATATACAGGGAGGATGCTGGGTTGGTAGAGGGAGGGGGATATACAGGGAGGATGCTGGGTTAGTAGAGGGAGGGGGATATACAGGGAGGATGCTGGGTTAGTAGAGGGAGGGCGATAAACAGGGAGGATGCTGGGTTAGTAGAGGGAGGGGGATATACAGGGAGGATGCTGGGTTAGTAGAGGGAGAGGGATATACAGGGAGGATGCTGGGTTAGTAGAGGGAGGGGGATATACAGGGAGGATGCTGGGTTAGTAGAGGGAGGGGGATATACAGGGACGATGCTGGGATAGTAGAGGGAGGGGCATATACAGGGAGGATGCTGGGTTAGTAGAGGGAGGGGGTGATACAGGGAGGATGCTGGGTTAGTAGAGGGAGGGAGATATACAGGGAGGATGCTGGGTAGAGGGAGGTGGACATACAGGGAGGATGCTGGGTTAGTAGAGGGAGGGGGATATACAGGGAGGATGCTGGGTTAGTAGAGGGAGGGGGATATACAGGGAGGATGCTGGGTTAGTACAGGGAGGAGGATATACAGGGAGGATGCTGGGTTAGTAGAGGGAGGGGGATATACAGGGAGGATGCTGGGTTAGTAGAGGGAGGGGGATATAGGGAGGATGCTGGGTTAGTAGAGGGAGGGGGGATATACAGGGAGGATGCTGGGTTAGTAGGGGGAGGGGGATATACAGGGAGGATGCTGGGTTAGTAGAGGGAGGGGGATATAGGGAGGATGCTGGGTTAGTAGAGGGAGGGGGGATATACAGGGAGGATGCTGGGTTAGTAGCGGGAGGGGGATATACAGGGAGGATGCTGGGTTAGTAGAGGGAGTGGATTTTACAGGGAGGATGCTGGGTTAGTAGAGGGAGGGGGATATACAGGGAGGATGCTGGGTTAGTAGAGGGAGGGGGATATACAGGGAGGATGCTGGGTTAGTAGAAGGAGGGGGATATACAGGGAGTATGCTGGGTTGGTAGAGGGAGGGGGATATACAGGGAGGATGCTGGGTTAGTAGAGGGAGGGGGATATACAGGGAGGATGCTGGGTTAGTAGAGGGAGTGGATTTTACAGGGAGGATGCTGGGTTAGTAGAGGGAGGGGGATATACAGGGAGGATGCTGGGTTAGTAGAGGGAGGGGGATATACAGGGAGGATGCTGGGTTAGTAGAGGGAGGGGGATATACAGGGAGGATGCTGGGTTAGTAGAGGGAGGGGGATATACAGGGAGGATGCTGGGTTAGTAGAGGGAGGGGGATATACAGGGAGGATGCTGGGTTAGTAGAGGGAGGGGGGATATACAGGGAGGATGCTGGGTTAGTAGAGGGAGGGGGATATACAGGGAGGATGCTGGGTTAGTAGGGGGAGGGGGATATACAGGGAGGATGCTGGGTTAGTAGAGGGAGGGGGATATAGGGAGGATGCTGGGTTAGTAGAGGGAGGGGGATATACAGGGAGGATGCTGGGTTAGTAGAGGGAGGGGGATATACAGGGAGGATGCTGGGTTAGTAGAGGGAGGGGGATATACAGGGAGGATGCTGGGTTAGTAGCGGGAGTGGATTTTACAGGGAGGATGCTGGGTTAGTAGAGGGAGGGGGGATATACAGGGAGGATGCTGGGTTAGTAGAGGGAGTGGATTTTACAGGGAGGATGCTGGGTTAGTAGAGGGAGGGGGATATACAGGGAGTATGCTGGGTTGGTAGAGGGAGGGGGATATACAGGGAGGATGCTGGGTTAGTAGAGGGAGGGGGATATACAGGGAGGATGCTGGGTTAGTAGAGGGAGTGGATTTTACAGGGAGGATGCTGGGTTAGTAGAGGGAGGGGGATATACAGGGAGGATGCTGGGTTAGTAGAGGGAGGGGGGATATACAGGGAGGATGCTGGGTTAGTAGAGGGAGGGGGATATACAGGGAGGATGGTGCGTTAGTAGAGGGAGGGGGATATACAGGGAGGATGCTGGGTTAGTAGAGGGAGGGGGATATACAGGGAGGATGCTGGGTTAGTAGAGGGAGGGGGATATACAGGGAGGATGCTGGGTTAGTAGAGGGAGGGGGATATACAGGGAGGATGCTGGGTTAGTAGAGGGAGTGGATATACAGGGAGGATGCTGGGTTAGTAGAGGGAGTGGATTTTACAGGGAGGATGCTGGGTTAGTAGAGGGAGGGGGATATACAGGGAGGATGCTGGGTTGGTAGAGGGAGGGGGATATACAGGGAAGATGCTGGGTTGGTAGAGGGAGGGGGATATACAGGGTGGATGCTGGGTTAGTAGAGGGAGGGGGATATACAGGGAGGATGCTGGGTTAGTAGAGGGAAGGGGATGTACAGGGAGGATGCTGGGTTAGTAGAAGGAGGGGGATATACAGGGAGGATGCTGGGTTAGTAGAGGGAGGGGGATATACAGGGAGGATGCTGGGATAGTAGAGGGAGGGGGATATACAGGGAGGATGCTGGGTTAGTAGAGGGAGGGGGATATACAGGGAGGATGCTGGGTTGGTAGAGGGAGGGGGATATACAGGGAGGATGCGGGGTTGGTAGAGGGAGGGGGATATACAGGGAGGATGCTGGGTTAGTAGAAGGAGGGGGATATACAGGGAGGATGCTGGGTTAGTAGAAGGAGGGGGATATACAGGGAGGATGCTGGGTTAGTAGAGGGAGGGGGATATACAGGGAGGATGCTGGGTTAGTAGAAGGAGGGGGATATACAGGGAGGATGCTGGGTTAGTAGAGGGAGGGGGATATACAGGGAGGATGCTGGGATAGTAGAGGGAGGGGGATATACAGGGAGGATGCTGGGTTAGTAGAGGGAGGGGGATATACAGGGAGGATGCTGTTTTAGTAGAGGGAGGGGGATATACAGGGAGGATGCTGGGTTGGTAGAGGGAGGGGGATATACAGGGAGGATGCGGGGTTGGTAGAGGGAGGGGGATATACAGGGAGGATGCTGGGTTAGTAGAGGGAGGGGGATATACAGGGAGGATGCTGGGTTAGTAGAGGGAGGGGGATATACAGGGAGGATGCTGGGTTAGTAGAGGGAGGGGGATATACAGGGAGGATGCTGGGTTAGTAGAAGGAGGGGGATATACAGGGAGGATGCTGGGATAGTAGAGGGAGGGGGATATACAGGGAGGATGCTGGGATAGTAGAGGGAGGGGGATATACAGGGAGGATGCTGGGTTAGTAGAGGGAGGGGGATATACAGGGAGGATGCTGGGTTGGTAGAGGGAGGGGGATATACAGGGAGGATGCTGGGATAGTAGAGGGAGGGGGATATACAGGGAGGATGCTGGGTTAGTAGAGGGAGGGGGATATACAGGGAGGATGCTGTTTTAGTAGAGTGAGGGGGATATACAGGGAGGATGCGGGGTTAGTAGAGGGAGGGGTATATACAGGGAGGATGCTGGGTTAGTAGAGGGAGGGGGATATACAGGGAGGATGCTGGGTTAGTAGAGGGAGGGGGATATACAGGGAGGATGCTGGGTTAGTAGAGGGAGGGGGATATAGGGAGGATGCTGGGTTAGTAGAGGGAGGGGGATATACAGGGAGGGTGCTGTTTTAGTAGTGGGAGGGGGATATACATGGAGGATGCTGGGTTGGTAGAGGGAGGGGGATATACAGGGAGGATGCTGCGTTAGTAGAGGGAGGGGGATATAGGGAGGATGCTGGGTTAGTAGAGGGAGGGGGATATACAGGGAGGATGCTGTTTTAGTAGAGGGAGGGGGATATACAGGGAGGATGCTGGGTTGGTAGAGGGAGGGGGATATACAGGGAGGATGCTGGGTTAGTAGAGGGAGGGGGATATACAGGGAGGATGCTGGGTTGGTAGAGGGAGGGGGATATACAGGGAGGATGCTGGGTTAGTAGAGGGAGGGGGATATACAGGGAGGATGCTGGGTTAGTAGAGGGAGGGCGATAAACAGGGAGGATGCTGGGTTAGTAGAGGGAGGGGGATATACAGGGAGGATGCTGGGTTAGTAGAGGGAGAGGGATATACAGGGAGGATGCTGGGTTAGTAGAGGGAGGGGGATATACAAGTAGGATGCTGGGTTAGTAGAGGGAGGGGGATATACAGGGACGATGCTGGGATAGTAGAGGGAGGGGCATATACAGGGAGGATGCTGGGTTAGTAGAGGGAGGGGGTGATACAGGGAGGATGCTGGGTTAGTAGAGGGAGGGAGATATACAGGGAGGATGCTGGGTAGAGGGAGGTGGACATACAGGGAGGATGCTGGGTTAGTAGAGGGAGGGGGATATACAGGGAGGATGCTGGGTTAGTAGAGGGAGGGGGATATACAGGGAGGATGCTGGGTTAGTACAGGGAGGAGGATATACAGGGAGGATGCTGGGTTAGTAGAGGGAGGGGGATATACAGGGAGGATGCTGGGTTAGTAGAGGGAGGGGGATATAGGGAGGATGCTGGGTTAGTAGAGGGAGGGGGGATATACAGGGAGGATGCTGGGTTAGTAGGGGGAGGGGGATATACAGGGAGGATGCTGGGTTAGTAGAGGGAGGGGGATATAGGGAGGATGCTGGGTTAGTAGAGGGAGGGGGGATATACAGGGAGGATGCTGGGTTAGTAGCGGGAGGGGGATATACAGGGAGGATGCTGGGTTAGTAGAGGGAGTGGATTTTACAGGGAGGATGCTGGGTTAGTAGAGGGAGGGGGATATACAGGGAGGATGCTGGGTTAGTAGAGGGAGGGGGATATACAGGGAGGATGCTGGGTTAGTAGAAGGAGGGGGATATACAGGGAGTATGCTGGGTTGGTAGAGGGAGGGGGATATACAGGGAGGATGCTGGGTTAGTAGAGGGAGGGGGATATACAGGGAGGATGCTGGGTTAGTAGAGGGAGTGGATTTTACAGGGAGGATGCTGGGTTAGTAGAGGGATGGGGATATACAGGGAGGATGCTGGGTTAGTAGAGGGAGGGGGATATACAGGGAGGATGCTGGGTTAGTAGAGGGAGGGGGATATACAGGGAGGATGCTGGGTTAGTAGAGGGAGGGGGATAAACAGGGAGGATGCTGGGTTAGTAGAGGGAGGGGGATATACAGGGAGGATGCTGGGTTAGTAGAGGGAGGGGGGATATACAGGGAGGATGCTGGGTTAGTAGAGGGAGGGGGATATACAGGGAGGATGCTGGGTTAGTAGAGGGGAGGGGGATATACAGGGAGGATGCTGGGTTAGTAGAGGGAGGGGGATATACAGGGAGGATGCTGGGTTAGTAGAGGGAGGGGGCATATACAGGGAGGATGCTGGGTTAGTAGAGGGAGGGGGATATACAGGGAGGATGCTGGGTTAGTAGAGGGAGGGGGATATACAGGGAGGATGCTGGGTTAGTAGCGGGAGTGGATTTTACAGGGAGGATGCTGGGTTAGTAGAGGGAGGGGGATATACAGGGAGGATGCTGGGTTGAGTAGAGGGAGGGGGGATATACAGGGAGGATGCTGGGTTAGTAGAGGGAGGGGGATATACAGGGAGGATGCTGGGTTAGTAGAGGGAGGGGGGATATACAGGGGAGGATGCTGGGTTAGTAGAGGGAGGGGGATATACAGGGAGGATGCTGGGTTAGTAGAGGGAGGGGGATAATACAGGGAG